>JACRUU010000012.1:2239360-2244360 GCA_030449085.1 Kryptopterus vitreolus
TTTATTTATTTTTTTTAACCCACGAGCCATCTCTCTCCCCTCCTCGCTATCTGCGGCATTAATCGTGCCGCTTTAGCGCAGGCGCCGTATCAACAGCACGCACGCGCGCCATCATAATTATGCCATGTACAACTCCTTTGATAGCATGTACAGTTTTCTTCCTAATTCGTTATCAAATGCATTGATCGCGGCGCATGTGCATTGATCCGGGACCGCCATCTGTAGGCCCCTGATAAGGCTTAGTGCCATCTCTCTCTCTCTCTCTCTCTCTCTCTCTCACACACACACACACACACACATTTTCTCTCTCGTTTGTGTATTATACAGAAGGAGCCGGCTGTAGGATTAGCCGACACTCACCTGCTTAGTTGCATTTTAAGCCGACACCTTGACATCACATTACACACTGAAACAGACTTGCACGGCCCGGTCTCTCTTTACTTCTTTCTCCGGCCCACTCTGCATGTCCTGTCTCTCCTTACTATCTATCTATTATTTATTTATTTATTTATTTTTAAAAGCGCAACACCCACAATAGTGTCTGCCGCCCGTCATTTGTCTCTCTCTTTCTCTCTCTCTCTCTCTCTCTCTCTCTCTCTCTCTCTCTCTCTCTCTCTCTCTCTCTCTCTCTCTCTCTCTCTCTCTCTCTCTCTCTCTCTCTCTTTCTCTCTCTCTCGTTGGAGTTGTTTCATTTACCAGCGCCCAGAGTAATCCGTGGTTATTCATTTTTAAACGGGTAGTAATTGCAGGTAACGAAAATGGTAGTGGTAACAAAATAAGAGAGAGATTTGTTTTTTTGTTTTTGTTTGTTTAATCTCAGTCCACAACAAACCCCACGTTGGTGTAACGATTGATCCAGTGATGATTGTGGCAAAGGAAAAACTCCCTGAGATGCCATGAGGAAGATGACGGGCATCAACATGTCCATTCTTTATGCAGTTATTAAATTAAACCTGTGTGTATGTATGTATGTATATATATGTATATATATGTATATGTACACACACACATACACACACACACACACACACACACACATATATGTATATGGCCCGGTCTCTCTTTACTTCTTTCTCCGTCCCACTCCGCGTGTCCTGTCTCTCCTTACTATCTATTATTTATTTAGAAATAGTGTGTGTGTGTGTGTGTGTGTATGTGTGTGTGTGTGTGTCTCAGCGCACCCGATAATCACACAATTACTGAAGCGTTTGTCACACAGGTGTGTGGGGACATTTTAGGAGACTACACGAGTCATCAGTGAGTTTTTACTTTCACCATGAAACATCTCTGTGTGTAACACACATGCACATGTAAAAATGGAAGATAAGCCTGTGCTCGTGTCTCCGAGTCTGTAATAGTGGAGGGACAGAAGGTAAAGCTTTGTTGTTGTTTTTGTTTGTTTTTTATAATAAGGCCTCTATAATCACATCTATCATTAATTATCCCAAGTAGGAGTGGAACAGAAGAGAACGGAAGTGACACTCAATGTGAGAGAGTGTGATATGGATAGATGGATAGATAGGTAGATAGATGGATGGATGGATAGATAGATAAATAGTTGGATAGATAGATGGCTAGATAGATGATAATCAGTTGTTCAATGGATGGATGGATGGATAGATGATAATCAGTTGTTCGATAGATGGATGGATAGATATATGATAGATAGATAGATAGATAGATGGATGGATAGATGGATGGATAGATAGATGGTTGGATAGATAGATGGATAGATGGTTGGATAGACAGTTGAATGGATAGATGGATGATATATAGATAGATGGACGGATAGATATATGGATGGATGCATGGATGGATGGATTAGATAGATGGATGGGTAGATAGTTGAATGGATGGATGGCTGACTGGATGGATAGATAGATAAATTATTGGATAGATATAGTTGGATGGATAGATAAATAGTTGGATAGATATAGTTGGATGGATGGATGGATGATAGATATGGATGGATAGATCTGGAGGATAGGATGGAGTTTAGATGAAATATGGATAGATATGGATGGATATGATAGATAAATATGGATGGATGATAGATGGATAGATAGATGGATGGATAGATAGATAAATAGTTGGATAGATATAGTTGGATGGATAGATAGATAAATAGATGGATGGATAGATAGATAAATAGTTGGATAGATATAGTTGGATGGATGGATAGATAGATAGATAAATAATTGGATAGATATAGTTGGATGGATGGATGGATGGATTAGATAGATGAATGGGTAGATAGTTGAATGGATGGATGGCTGGCTGGATGGATAGATAGATAAATTATTGGATAGATATAGTTGGATGGATAGATAAATAGTTGGATAGATATAGTCGGTGGATGGATGGATAGATAGATAAATAGTTGGATGGATGGATAGATAAATAGTTGGATAGATATAGCTGGATGGATGGATAGATAGATAAATAGTTGGATAGATATAGCTGGATGGATGGATAGATAGATAAATAGTTGGATGGATAGATAGATAAATAGATGGATGGATAGATAGATAAATAGTTGGATGGATGGATAGATAAATAGTTGGATAGATATAGCTGGATGGATGGATAGATAGATAAATAGTTGGATAGATATAGCTGGATGGATGGATAGATAGATAAATAGTTGGATAGATATAGTTGGATGGATAGATAGATAAATAGATGGATGGATAGATAGATAAATAGTTGGATAGATATAGCTGGATGGATGGATAGATGGATAAATAGTTGCGATAGATAGCTAGGATGATAGATGGATAGATGGATGGATAGATAGATAAATAGATGGATGGATATGGATAGATGGATGGATAAATAGTTGGATAGATATAGTTGGATGGATGGATAGATAGATAAATAGTTGGATGGATGGATAGATAAATAGCTGGATGGATAGATAGATATATAGTTGGATGGATATAGTTGGATGGATGGATAGATTGATTGAAGTTGTTTGATGGATAGATAGAGAGATGGATAGAAAAATGTTTGGATGGTTAGATGGATAGAGAGATGGATGGATAGAGAGATGGATAGATAGACAGACAGGCACGTATGTAATTGTTTATAAAGCTGCTTTTGAGATAATGTTCATTGTAAAATGCGCTTTACAAATAAAAAGTAATTGAATTATACAGTGAATTGTAAGACGTGTGTGTGTGTGTGTGTGTGTGTGTGTGTGTGTGTGTGTGTGTGTGTGTGTGTGTGTGTGTGTGTGTGTGTGTGTGTGTGTGTGGGTGTGGGTGTGGGTGTGCGCGCGTACTAACACACGCTGCTTTGGAAAAGGATAGTGATCTGAAATCTCTCATGCTTTACACTGCACACTGTGTACACTTTCCCTCTCTTCCCCACACACACACACACACACACACACACACACACACACACACACACACACACACACACACACACACACACGCGCGCGCTTCCTCCCCTCCTGCTTTCAGAAACACCCATGACAAACCTATCTCCTCTCGCTTCACAGCGGCCGGCTCTGGCACCGCTACGGCACCGCCTGGGCTCTGCGTGCGTCACCACATACACACGCATGTGCCAAAAGAGCAGCTATCCAGGCGAGGGCAGCCGCCATGACCTCATGCCCCAGCGCCAGCGCCCGTGCCGCCCCCCCTGCCATGCTTGGCGTCAGTCTCCGGTCGCCATCTTTTGTTTGTGTTTTTTTTTTAATACATGACCAACCTTAAAGACATGCCAAGTGACCCCCCCCCCCCCCCCCCCCCCCCCCCCCCCCCCCCCCCCCCCCCCCAGCATTTCTGTAATATGTCCTGTGACATGCTTCTACCACTGGGGGTCTTCATGGCCATTCATTTTTTATCTTTCAGCTGAGTCCCTGGGATCTCTCTCTCTCTCATCTCTCTCTCTCAGATACTCTCCTCTCTCTCTCTCTCTCTCTCTCTCTCTCTCTCTCTCTCTCTCTCTGCAATTCCTCCAACCTCTCTCTCTCTCATCTCTCTCTCTCTCTCTCTCTCTCTGATGACCTCGTTATCCTCTGTGATCAACTACTCGGGGTCTGGATGGGCCACTGAGCTCTCTCTCTCTCTCTCTCTCTCTCTCTCCCCCCTCCCCTTTTCCCCTCTGTCTTTTCTCTCACTCTGCGTCCCGCTCCTCAGCAGGAAAGTCCCGACTCCACCGGTCAAGCTTCAGTGTAGCTAAAGAAGAGCCACTTAATGTCCATTTAGAGAGGGAGAAAATTGTACTTTCACTTAAATGTGTGTGTGTTTATATACTTATAAACTATATATACTTCTATATTTATATATATTCGTATAAGAGCAAAGTGGGATTAAATGTGATGGTCAGAAAACACACAGAATACTTCTGGTCAGGTGTCCATAAACTTTTGACAGCGTTGTGTACGTTTGTTTATTTATTTAGTCTATCTATCTATCTATCTGTCTGTCTGTCTATCTGCCTTTATGTCTATCTAAAAGTAATCTCTATCTAACCATCTATCTATACATATATATATGTGTGTGTGTGTGTGTGTGTGTGTGTGTGTGTGTGTGTGTGTGTGTGTGTGTGTGTGTGTGTGTGTGTGTTTATCTGTGTGTAATCTGTATTGTCTGTCTGTAAACAACTGTGGTTTAAACAACTGCTACCTGTCTATCTATCCATCTATCTATTTAAACTGCTATCTCTATCTGTCTGTCTATCTATCGATTTAACAACTGCTATAACTGTCTGTCTATCGATCTACCTATCTGTCTGTATCTGTCTGTCTATCTATCTATTTAACAACTGCTATATCTGTCTGTCTGTCTGTCTGTCTATCTGTCTATCTATTTAACAACTGCTATATCTGTCTGTCTGTCTGTCTATCTATCTATTTAATCTGTCTGTTCTATCTGTCTATCTCTGTATCTCTGTCTATCTATCTATTTAACAACTGCTATAACTGTCTGTTTATCTGTCTTTCTGTCTATCTATTTAACAACTGCTATCTGTAATCTGTCTATCTATCT
>JACRUU010000012.1:2251860-2256860 GCA_030449085.1 Kryptopterus vitreolus
CAAGTCGCACTGGATAAGACTTCACTGACTGAAAAAATTCACTGACTCTTTATATATATATGTGTGTGTGTGTGTGTGTGTGTGTATATATAAAGGGGCACGGTGGTGGTTTAGTGGTTTAGCACGTTCGCCTCACACCGCCAGGGTCCGGGTTTGATTCCCGTCTCAGCCATGTGTGTGTGGAGTTTGTGCATGTTCTCCCCGTGTCTCAGGAGGTTTTTTTTTCTCCAGGTTCTCCGGTTTCCTCCCGGGACCAAAACATGCACGGTAGGTTGATTGCCACCTTGGAAAATTGTCCCTAGTGTATGAATGTGTGTGTGTGTGTGTCCTGTGATGGGTTGGCATTCTGCCTTAATGCCCATATACGCCTGAGATAGACACAGACTCCCCATGACCCGAGGAGCTAGGAAGATATAGAAAAAAAAAAAAAAGATCGTCTAGCGGTAGAAGATGAATGAATGAATGTATGATATATATATCATATATATATATATATATATATATATATATATATATATATATATATATATATATATATATATATATATATATATATATATATATATATATATATATATATATATATATTGCAATGGCCTTTATGGTCTTTTACGTTGATCTCGCACTGATTTTGTACTCCAGTGTGAGAGCAGTAGTTTGTTCCCCACTGAATATCCTCAAACCAGGAACCATTTTAACTCTGGACTGCCCACTTGGAACTGTGTTTATCTCTAGCAGACAAAGAACATCTCGTTCCTGAGCTTTGTGATGGCCACGTTGTCCTGTTGTCTTTTATTTATTTATTTTTAACTTGTTTGTTTTTGTTTTTTTTTTTTTTTTTGCTTGCATACTATTGTTTGTACAGACGAACACCTTTAGACGTTTGGAAATTGGCTCCCAAGGATAAACCCAGACACCGTTTGTGTGTCTTCGGTCTCAGCCTATGTGTTTGTCATGGGTGTGTGTGTGTCTGTGTGTGTGTGTGTGTGTGAGATGCTTAATTTGAAAGCATTCACACAGGGCTACACATCCATTTGTTCAGGCAGAAGGTTTTCGGTTAATCCTTCAGTAATGCATCAGAAAAACTTAAGAGCACCTAACGACACACACACACACACACACACACACACACACACACACACACACACACACACACAGGCACACACACACACATCAATCACCAAACATTCACATTTTATTTCCTCATGGCCATAATTAAAACGCACCCAGGAGGATTACACGTTGCTTTAATTACTCGACTCTATTTATTTATTTATTTATTTTTATTTCCGCGCGAGCTCGACGTGACGCTCTCGTCAATCAGATCGAAAGTTAGTTAGAACGCGTAACGCTGTTAGCATCAGTGCTAATAAGCGAATATGATTGCACGATGGGGGCACGGTGGTTTAGTGGTTAGCACGTTCGCCTCACACCGCCAGGGTCCGGGTTCGATTCCCGTCTCGGCCATGTGTGTGTGGAGTTTGCATGTTCTCCCCGTGCCTCAGGGGTTTTTTCTCCGGGTTCTCCGGTTTCCTCCCCGGTCCAAAAACATGCACGGTAGGTTGATTGGCACCTTGGAAAATTGTCCCTATTGTATGAATGTGAGTGTGTGTATGTCTGTGATGGGTTGGCATTCCATCCAGGGTGTTATCCTGCCTTAATGCCCATAGACGCCTGAGATAGACACAGACTCCCCGTGACCCGAGGGAAGATCGGATATAGCGGTAGAAGATGAATGCACGATTAGTATTGGGATGTCTGATATTTCCCCAAACTGTTTAGTTGTGCAGCATGAAATCATCATCCCCCCATCACTGTGACACTGGAGAACCTGTTCCAGCATGACGGTACCCCTGGTGCACAAGGCTATGAAGGTATGGGTTGGAAATGTGTGAGAGCTCTCCTGCTATAGACCTCCAACCCTAGTGAACGCCTTGGGGATGAGTATGAACTGCCCCCCAGGCCTCATCACCTCACCTACATCAATGAACTCCCTTCTCTTCCGAGAAGACTGGAGGCTCGCCATATTAAGCTAGACATGTACAGTGCAATGTGTCCTGTATCTCTTCGACAAGTATCTATTTTATGTTGTCGCCCCCCCCCCTTCAATCCCTTCATCCTCACCCGTGTCTGGTTAAATCGTCCCCTCCTTCCTTTCCTCCGTCGCTATTCTCCTCGTTTACTGAGGCCTGAAACAGCAAGCCGTCCCTCATGCCATTCTCCAGCAGGGCCCCTGGAAGTCACAGTGGCGAGAGGAGGAGAGATGGGGACGGGGTGAAGGTAGAGATGGAGGGAGGAGGAGGGGGGGGGAGTGGGTGGGGGGGCAGTTTGCTTGGTTTCTCTGGCTGTTCAATTCTGCTAATTGTAGAACTCATTAAAAATCAGGTCGCAGGAAATGCTATAGGCTTGATGCACAAGGCCGGCAGTGCAGATCGCATAATCCCACACACACACACACACACACACACACACACACACACAAAGACACGGCTGCTGTAGTTCGGAGAGAACCGAAGCCGAGCGGAGTGCAACGCTTTGCCCGCAAAACTTTACCAACTCCACCAGCGTGCAGCTTTTATTTATTTATTTATTTTAATTAACTGTGTGTGTGTGTGTGTGTGTGTGTGTGTGTGTGTGTGTGTGTGTGTGTGTGTGTGTGTGTGTGTGTGTGTGTGTGTGTGTTTTGCACTGTATCATGGTGAGCTGATTTTTAAAAAAGGGGATGATGAAATAGTACTGCTTTTTCTTCTCTCTGTATTTCATTCTGTCTTTCATGCGTGCCTGCGTGCGAGTGTGTGTGTGTGTGTGTGGTGTGTGTGTGTACTATATATATATATATATATATATATATATATATATATTATAGAGAGAGAGAGAGAGAGAGATGCTGGAGATGGATAGATAGATAGATAGATAGATAGATAGATATAGATATAGATCTATGTATCTAGATATATATATATATATCTATATATATATATATATATATATATATATATATATATATATATATAGATATATATAGATATATGATATGTGTATGTACACACACACACACACACACTCACATTAAGACTGGGTCATTAATTAATGCTAATCTTTACTAACCCGTCTCTCTTCTTTCTGGGCCACCCTGCAGCTCCAGATATGTTGGGTATTGTGTGTGTTGATGGTACGGACGAGACGACTGAAGACGAGCAAGTGGCAGCGTCTCCCGATGATGATGATGATGATGATGTCACTGTTTGTGATAATGATGAGGAGCCAATGGCCTCCTGTCTACTGGAGGATGACTTTACTAACTCAGCTACTGACCTGGCTTCTCTGGGTAAACTAACCATGCATCGTGTGTGTGTGTGTGTGTGTGTGTGTGTGTGTGGTTATTGAGAGATAAACCACTAACCCAAATTCACCCCGTTTGCATGCTGTCTGATGTGCTCTCGCTCTCTTTTTTAACGCCTCCTATCCTTTTGTTATAAATTCCTAGCACTGAATGCATGTGTTCTGCTTTTATATACCCGAGTTTTACTTTTATACAGCGTATTTAAGTCTTCTATGGAGGGGGATTGAGTTATGCTTTGACGTGTCGTATTAAAGCCATGTTTCTGCCCATTATATTTGATTCGTTTTTATTTATTTATTTATTTATTTATTTTGAGGTATAGTATATTTTCTTCCAGCCAGCATATAGGAGTTGTCCTTCAATGCATATTTGGCTTATATTTACATTTCTAGTGTGCAGTGTATTTGTTTTATTTTCTTCTAAGCAGCATTTTTGATCAGTTCATATATGCACTGTGTTGGAGTTACGCACCAGTGCAGCATATTCATATTTTAAAATGCAGCATATTTGAGTTACACTTCAGTGCAGGGCGTTTGAACTATGCATATATCGTAGTTCAAGTGCAGCATATTGGACTTGTTTTCACATATATTTTATTTTAGTTATGTTCATATGAAGTATATTTTTGTTGCGTTTCCTTCTGAACAGCAGATTTGTGTAATTCATATATGAATTATGTGCAGTATTTTATGTTTACATACAGCATATTTGAGTTATGTTTAAGTCCAGGTTATTTGAGTTAAGATTTAGTACAGGAATTTTAAAGGTGTTTGAGTTATAATCCGGTGCAGTGCATTTTAATTATCTTTCAAAGCAGGGTATTTGAGTTATGCTTCAGTGCAGGGCATTTGGAGGTATTTGTGTTACGCTTAACACAAGTTATGTTTAGTGCAGGGTATTTGAGTTATGTTACAGAGTGCAGGGTATTTGAGTTATGTTTCAGTGCAGGGTATTTGAGTTATGTTTCAGTGCAGGGTATTTGAGTTATGTTTTGATGCAGGGTATTTGAGTCATGTATCAGTGCTGGGTATTTGAGTCATGTATCAGTGCTGGGTATTTGAGTCATGTATCAGTGCTGGGTATTTGAGTCATGTATCAGTGCTGGGTATTTGAGTTATGTTTCAGTGCTGGGTATTTGATTTATGTTTTGATTCTGGATATTTGATTTATGTTTCAGTGCTGGGTATTTGAGTTATGTATTGATGCTGGATATTTGAGTTATTTTACAGTGCAGGGTATTTGAGTTATGTATCAGTGCTGGGTATTTGAGTTATGTATCAGTGCTGAGTATTTGAGTTATGTTTCAGTGCAGGGTATTTGAGTTATGTATCAGTGCTGGGCATTTGAGTTATGTTTTGATGCTGGATATTTGAGTTATGTTACAGTGCAGGGTATTTGAGTTATGTTTTGATGCTGGATATTTGAGTTATGTTACAGTGCAGGGTATTTGAGTTATGTTTTGATGCAGGGTATTTGAGTTATGTATCAGTGCTGGGTATTTGAGTTATGTATCAGTGCTGGGTATTTGAGTTATGTTTCAGTGCTGGGTACCTGTTGGTATTTGAGTTATGTTTCAGGGTATTTGAGTGCAGGGTACGTGTTGGTATTTGAGTTATGTTTCAGTGCAGGGTACGTGTTGGTATTTGAGTTATGTTTC
>JACRUU010000012.1:2264360-2269360 GCA_030449085.1 Kryptopterus vitreolus
CTCCCCGTGACCCGAGGGAAGATCGGATAAAGCGGGATGGTTTTTATAGCGTTAGAGAGAGAATGAACTTTATTCTTTTTTCCTTACTTTTTTTTATCCGGATGAGATCCCTTCCTTTTTATTCCTTCCCTTATATTTTTTACTTTTTCGGAGGAGGAAGGTTATCCGTTTTTCTTTCTTCCATCTTTTTTTTCTTCCTTGACTTAAAGATTTAGGGCCTTCGCTCTTTGTTTATGCGAGGGACTTTCTTTCTTCTTTCTTTTTATTCCTTCCTTTCTTATATTTTACTTTCTTTCTTTCCGTTCTTTCTCTCCTTATCTTTCTTTATTTCTTATATTTTACTTATTTACTTTCTTTCTCTTTTCTTTCCTTCTCTCCTTTTCTTTCTTTTTTCCTTCCTTTCTTATATTTTACTTTCTCTCATTTTCTTTCTTTCTTACTTTCATTCCTTTCTTTCTTATTTAACTTTCTTTCCCTTTCTTTCTTTCCTTTTCTTTTTTTTCACTCCTTCCTTCATTACGTTCTTTCTTATATTTTCCTTTCTTTCCTTTTCTTTCTTCCTTTTGTCATATTTTACTTTCTTCCTTTCTCTTTCTATTTTTCTTTCTTTACTTTTCTTTTTCTTTTTCATTTCACTCCACACCGGCGATGTCATCACCAGCTATCCACAAACTTCTGTCGTGTATTAACGTGGAGTATTATGTAAGCGGAGGAGTGTGAGCTACGCCTATTAGGTGTTGTTCATGCTTTATGGCTGCACGGAGGACACGGCAGAACTTCAGGCAGTAAACGAGTGTTGGATAATTGGAGGCGTTTGAGATCAGTTTCCTTTAAAGAGGGAAATTTGTGCATTTCAGGGACGTCTGCTTTCGCCCCTTTAATACGGGATTGTCTGTTTTGCATGTTAAAAGCTACGAGTTGATTGTTAAAAAGTTATTAGAACTGATCCTTTGTCAGCGGGGAAAAAAAACAACAAATAAAAACAACACCACCGCCACCCTGCCGCAGATGGCTGAGCATCTGATGTCCGATCTTATCGGCCGGTGGCGGCCGAAGCGTTTGATTGGACCGTCTAAACAGCCGTGTCACCGTTCCCGGCAGCCGAGCTAATTAGCGGCGTGTTTTTGAGAAGTCGTTATTTAGGAATAAACAGACGAGTGCGCGTACGCGCCTGCGACCGTCTTTATTAGTCAGTCGGATTCCCGCGCACACCCCAGTGAGCTAGCGCGCCACGCTAACGATGTTTCTCCCCTTTCGCTCTCAAGCAGTGGAACGTGTTCGCTAATTGCGAACTTTATTAGACGTTTTCCTTTTCTAATTGACGTCAGCGAATGTTCTTCTGGAAAAAGGAGGAGGGGAGGGAGGGAGGGGGGGGGACACAACGACAACGGAGCAGGCGCTGTTTCGCTTTCCAGTCCATTTGCTGCGTTGGACTGGAGCTGTAATAATAACGCGCTTGATAGGGACGCCGCTCCAAAACAATAGCATGTTCCATTTGCATAATCTGAATATATTTTCTGGCTGCAGGTTTTGCCGAAAGTCGACTTAATTGCCTCGCTCCTTTCTGCTGCTGTGAGTTAATGCGCACTGGCTGAGAAAGCCAAACTTTTTCCTTTTTTTTTCCCCCTCAGCAATTTCATAATTAAATTGTTTTTTTTTTTTTTGGCCACATGTGTCTAATTTGCGCTTTGATTTAACGTTAAACCACAATTTCTTTCTTCTCGTCCTTTTTGTCACTGCTTTAATGCTTATTTAAATGAGTTTTGTCCTCTGCTTCTTAAAGTTAAGTCCCCGTTTTGCTTCCTCTTTCATTGCTCTCTCTCTCTCTCTCTCTCTCTCTCTCTCTCTCTCTCTCTCTCTCTCTCTCTCTCTCTCTCTCTCGCGCGCCGTGTGCAGAGTAACAGCGAGGAGCTGAAGGCCGAGCGTCTGCGCCGGGCGACCGAGCGTCTGCGCAGTCCCGTCGTCTTCACCAAGGAGTCCGCCGTGCGCAAGACCCAGCTCAAGTCTTTCAGCCAATACGTGGAGAACAGGCCAGGTAAGACTCACAAGACTCCGCCCACACACTGATCATCACCCACTTGCCTCCGGTATCTAATAGATACCTACCGTATAAGGAGAATTACAGATTGTTCCCTATCTGAATCAGCTGCCGTGTATTGTGGGTGCGTTTTAGTTGTGATTCCTGTTTGTTAGCAACAAAAACACGTATTTACATATACACAATTTAGTGAGAGGTACTTCTGCGTACATATTGGGATTTAATCAGGGATCAAATTGGATACAGATGTGCACGAGTACGATGCGTCACAACACAACAGAGAGAGGGGCGTGTCCCAGGAGTCACGTAGAATAGAGATTAACATGGCAGAGGCAGAGATGCGGCGTACGGGAGAGACAGCAGGAAAAGAAAAGGGTTTATGCGTGTGTGATACTATATATATATATATATATATATATATCTATATATATATATATATATAGATATATAATATAGACACACACATATACACACACATATATATACATACACCTATATGTGTGTGTGTGTATATGTATGTGTATATGTGTGTATATATGTATATATAATATATATATATATATATATATATATATATATATATATATATATATAAAATGTATATGTATGTCTATGTATATTTCTATTATGTGATATTTATATTCTTTTTAAGAAGTGAAAAGGCAGAGGTCAGATTCGCGAGGTTACCCGAGGACCTGAAGCGAGCGAGTGACGGCACTTTGGAGCGAAAAAGAGCAATTCGGATCGGAGGCGGAAAAACCGAAAGCCGGGTGAAGACGAGGTGCGGGTGAACTATGGTCCTGATTCTCTTTTTATTTCCAATCCCGTTTTCCAGATCAACATTCCTGGATCAAATGTTCACCCTCGTGCATTCTGCCTTAAGAATGGTGGGAGAATCCTCATGTCTTCCCCGATTAACCCCCCCCCCCCCACCCGCCCCCCCCCCCCCCTTCATTTCTTTTTTTGTCAAAACAGACTTTAATTATTGCAAAAAAAATGTGTGTATTAAAAACAGAGACTGTGTGTGGTGTTTGAGAGCGAGAGAGAGCGATAGAGAGAGATGTAGAGGAATAAGGCAAAGGAAGGGTGAGAATGTCAGGGGGCTAAGAGTGAGAGAGGGAGGACTGGACCCGTCTCTCTGTGCAGGGGGTTAATCGGTGTTGAACCCGGCCATTACCCCCGGCTCAGCCAGAATTACCCTCCCAATGATGTTTGCATTAATATAATATATATGGTAATTTCGAGCCTTAATTACGGCGGCGCGGGGGGCGCTGATCATGTGTAAAATTGATTCGTGGGAGAAATGCAGCGATAGAGCTGCAGGAGGAGAGGAGCCCGTGATGGACAGCGGCAAGAAAATGCAGAGTGTCGGGAAAGGACGGGTGAGCGAGTGGGCGGGCGCGGGCGGGGGGGGGGGTTCGGATAACCTCTTCCCTCTCTCACTCCATCGTCCTCCTCTTCTTTATCGCTCTTTCTGTGCTTTCCTATTAAAAATACACTGGATCAGCACTAACTATGTGTCCATCATTTATGAATGTACACTCGTCCAAACCACCAGCGCCCACCCCACCCCCCCTCCCCCCCAGTCCTCTGTCATTTCTCAGCGAGAGAGTGGCCGGAGGGAGAAACGATAAGACGCCTGTTTGTATTTGCAAGCATTTTTATAAAATAAACTTTGTGACAGGGACAGCATTTTGGTGTCCAGCAGTTAATGTAAAAGTGGGTGTGTATGAGTGGGTGTGTGTGTGTGTGTGTGTGTGTGTGTGTGTTCACGTCTCTGAGGTTTCCTACTGACAGGCCTCAGGCGTTGCTCCGCCTGGATTTCAGTTTGCACTGACCCTTTACACTGCATATGTATGTGGATCTGTATCCTGTTATTGAATTAGAACGCTAAATAGAGGGAAGGGAAATGTTATATTTCACACCTGGAGATAAAACATTCTGTTTGTGCTTCCTCGGGAAAATTATGAAAGATCAAAAGAGTATGTAAATGGAGGCAAATTCAAAAGTTTCATTAGATATTTAATATATATCTATATATATATATATATATATCCATATATTTTAATAAATATAAATCGGGATGATGGTGTCACTACTTCAATTAGATCACACACACACACACACACATATATATATATATATATATAGAGAGAGAGAGAGAGAGAGAGAGAGAGAGAGAGAGGCATGCATACATATATATATACTATTTTGCTAAAGCATATGATTATGTAGCTTAATACATTTTACATTATGATTTTATATATATTTGTTTCCATGTGTGTGTATACATGTAAGGGGGCACGGGTGGCGTGGTGGTTAGCACGTTCGCCTCACACCGCCAGGATCCGGGTTCGATTCCCGTCTCGGTCATGTGTGTGTGGAGTTTGTGCATGTTCTCCCCGTGCCTCAGGGGGTTTTTTTTCTCCGGGTTCTCCGGTTTCCTCCCGGTCCAAAAACATGCACGGTGGGTTGATTGGCACCTTGGAAAATTGTCCCTAGTGTATGAATGTGTGTGTGAATGTGTGTGTGTGTGTGTGTCCTGCGATGGGTTGGCATTCCATCCAGGGTGTATCCTGCCTTAATGCCCATAGACACCTGTGATAGGCACAGACTCCCCGTGACCCGAGAGAAGATCGGATAAAGCGGTAGAAAATGAATGAATGAATGAATGAATGTATACATGTATGTGTATATATGTGATGTCGTACACGATGATTGACGTCATATATATTTATTAAAATAATTCAACTTTTAAAACTTTACTCTATGTATGTATATATATATATATATATATATATATATATATATATATATATACACATACATACACACACACATTCACACACACTTTACTAAACTACGTCAATCATAGTGCATCGTTCTTTCTTTAATTACCTTTAACCACATAGAAATAAATAAATAAGTACCTTCTGTTCCTAAGCACATGTTATAAGCACAT
>JACRUU010000012.1:2274360-2286860 GCA_030449085.1 Kryptopterus vitreolus
CTTCAGATTTAATGCCGGATTTTGTCGTGTGTGTGGGGGGGGGGGGCGGGGGGGGTGGCGGACAACGGCGACTTCAAAGGGGGCTCAACCTCACAATAGCCGACGGTGTGTTGTTATTTATTTGTGCTAATGCACGCATTATAGGTGAGACTCCACATCGCTCTTTAAACTAAAGGACCCGTTAGAGGCCCGCGGAATAATAAATGGAATAAAAGACGCCGGTCTTGCGCAAGCTTTTAGCTCGGGATCACAATTCCCGTTAGTTAAGTTGCACCGACTTTTTGCGCTCCGGCACCCCCCCACCCGATTCCCACACCATTCTCAAAACACACACACACACACACACACACACCCAATGTGAGGACAGGTTTTTTTTCTCTTTCTCTTTTCGGTCTGGTGTCAGCCTTTCAAACATTCTTTAACAGTTGGATGAAAGGGGATTTTTAGGAAGATTAGGGAACGGGATCCTCCAGGCATTGTCTGAAAATCTTAAGATAAAACGCGCGCGGTGGATGGAGCCAGTGAAGGAAAGGGGGGGGGTTTGGTTTGTAGGGGGTGGGATCAGGGAGGGTTTTTTTTTTTGTTATTGTTGTTTACTGCAGCCTCTCATTCCGAGATGTGTAATATAGATTTATTATGGTATTTAATAACGTCGACATTAAAACGAGCACTTCCTCGTCGGTCCCTCTCTCTCTCGAATCTCCTCCGCGATGTTCCTTCTTTTCTTTTTTTTAATAGTCAGTACGATGTTGAGTTAAACGCCGCGCCGCGCACGGCCTAGCGGACAGCTTGCGATAGGCCCGATTAGCATTTTCAAAAGGCGCCACGACGACGCCCGCTTATTATAATCTCTCTTTTATTGAAGCATCTCGAAGGCCTTTTCATCATTCCGGTAGCACTCAGCCAAAGCTTCGAGTGTCTCGGCCTGCAAAAAAAGCTGCTATGATGCGGAGACGCAGCCAAAAACACACTAATCCTGCCTCCTTTTTCTTTTTTTTTTTTTTTTTTTTTTATATAAAGCGATTGTAGCGTTGCGTTATTTCGCTTCGTATCGCCGACGTACAGAAGTTTTTTTCTTATTTGTTTTGCATTCGTTTAATATCAATAATAATAATAATAATGAGGAATCCAGGTGGTAAAAAAAAATCTACCAAGGTCTTTAGCAGGCCAGTTTGGGTGCGCGGAGGCCCATTTGCGTAATTAATCATTATTTGGTTAACAAACCGTCGGCTGATGACATAATTGAATTTTAGCCATGCGGTCCATTAACAGACCTTTTCATATGGTAACCGATTAAGACACACTTTACAATTAAGTGTAATGACACGGGAGTAGTGAAGGAGGGGGAGGAGGAGGAGGAGGTGATTGGGGTGGGGGTGCGTTTGGCCTGTAATTAGGGCTTTCATGTGCTAACAGGCCCTGCTATGCTAGCCCGGTTGTTGTTCATTTGCCTTTGTATGAGGGCCTGAACATTCCTGGTGCTCGAATGTGAAAGCCAAACCAGCTTATTTCATCTGATGGAAACGACAATTTAAACGCAATTGTCCTGCCGTTAGGGAGCGATGAGGAGATAAGTCGAAGCGGAATCCAGTCCTGTACTTACAGTAGGGGAGGGGACTCATTACCAATTTGTCCTTAAGCAGACCTGACGAAGTGAGAGAGATGGAGAGAGGGAGGGGGAGAACGAGGGGAGGGAGTTGTGAAAGGGGGTGGGGGGGTACGGAACAAACACAGATATGGAAAGCAGGGCTAATGGTGTTAGCAGATCCATTACTCGCTCGGTTTAATTCATTAAGGCGGACAGGGCGGCGACTCTGTTGGCCTTGTTGAAATGCGTGCAATATGACACCGCTCAAATTTGTTCTAGCGCGTAGCCCGCGGGTGGAGGAGAGACACCGGGGGTCCTAATGCGGAGGGAGGGGCAAGTTATCAAATAGGAACTGCGGGGAGTGGCAATACACAAACTGACAGAGTCTTAACACCATCTCTCTCTCTCTCTCTCTCTCTCTCTCTCTCTCTCTCTCTCTCTCTATTACACACACTTCCTATGTAGCCAGTCATGTGGGGTCTTTCCCTGCTTATTCTTCTTCTCCGTCATGTTGCATAAATGCATTTATAATCCAATGCGGCACATGAAACCTGTTTATCATCAGGTTTTCCTGATACATTCGTTTTTTTCTCTCTTTTCTCTCCGCTTTATGCCGAAGTTTGTGCGGCATTAATTTTCCTAATTAAGCATCATCATTCCGTAGAAGAGGACATGCGTACATAGTCCATTGCTTTCCCGTCTTCATATTCAATTCAGTCACTTGGTATTTACATAACGCTTTTAACAAACATCTCAGATCAGCTATAAAATAATAAAAAAAAAAGACAAATATTGTCTTATCGTCTTCCTTCTCCTCGTCATCCTTCTTATTTATTTATGTGCAACTTTGCCTATATGTGCGTATTTCTTTCTTTCTTTTATGTATTGCTTTCATCTTTACGGCAATTTCCCCATAGGATCAATACTGTATTTCGTATTCTTATTCTTCTTCATTATTTACCCCGAGACGAGCACACACACACACACACACACACACACACACACACACACACACTTTTATCCCTAATGTTACCTGTTCTTGTTCTTCATCTGATTGTATGTTGTTCTTTCTTCATCTTTATCATCATCCCTGGCCTGTCACTATCCTGTCCCATATTATTATTTATTTATTTATTTATTTATTTTCAAAATGAGGTCTCCGTTCACCAAGTATCCAGAGCGAGCGAACATGTCCAAAGATATAACGTCGTGTTATTTATTGTGCATT
The DNA here is from genome assembly GCA_030449085.1 of Kryptopterus vitreolus. Lineage (NCBI taxonomy): Eukaryota > Metazoa > Chordata > Actinopteri > Siluriformes > Siluridae > Kryptopterus > Kryptopterus vitreolus. The sequence goes on from JACRUU010000012.1 coordinate 2,277,177, forward strand.
TTACCCTTTAAACGGTGTAATTTACACCTCACCGTCATCCGGCCTTGCAAGATTATATATTTGTTTGTTTGTTTGTTTGTGTTTATTATGTTCAATATGTGCCGTAGATGTGTATACGGAACGTCAGAGAGCTGTCGTTGTGGCCAGTCATTATTTTTAAAAAGAAATAAATCTGTTCCTGCTATTTTCCTGCTATTCCTGTGATTAAACCGGGATTCCGGCGCTCCATCAGGAGCACCAGGGAGTAGTTTGCGCAAGGTTCCTCGGCCTCCGTAAGGTAGACGGACGAACCTCTGTTGTGGGAGGAGTGAACATCTGTCCCGAGAGAACAATCCAGGGGCAAAAGAAAAGCATGTGGGTGGGGGAAGGGGGGGGGGCAATTGATCGATCGAATTTATTTATTTATTTATTGATTGAACGTTCATGGCACAGCCGTGGGTTGGCAGAGGTCGTACTTGTTTACAGCGGCGTTCGCAGGAGTCCAGCTGAAACGGTTCCATTTGGCCCCCGTCAACGATTTTCGCTCGCGCGCAAAACCCGGATCCATATGCATGCCTCTGCGCTGGAGGAGTTTCGCTCTCTCTCTCTCTCTTTTTCCTTCACCCCCTTCATGCCAACAGGCCTCTGCTCCGTCGTCTAATCAGCGCCTTGGATAGATGCATTGTGGCTCTATGCAAATCTATTTACATTGGAATACCGAGCCGTGGTGGTGGTGGTGGTGGTGGTGGTGGTGGTGGGGTTTGGATGTGGTGGTGGAAAAAAAGAGAGAGAGAGGGAGAAGGAGAATACCCAAGGCCAACAAATAAATGAAAGTTTGCCCAAATCCACCAGATAATGGCCACTGTGTTCCGACTAACCACGGTGGAGAGATAAACGCAGGGATTACTCGGGGGTTTTGCATCAGTTGCTTTCTGCTGGGTGGCCTCACTTGTCAAAAAAAAAAAAAAAAAAAAAAAAAAAGGTGGGGGGGGGGGGGGCAGAGATGAATGGAGTAAAAAAAGAAGAAAAAAATCATTTAACGCACGAACATTCACATGGCACATTGAGAAAAGGAGTACGGCTAATTCCATCAAAGCTGGAGGAATCAAGTATTAATTTATTCTGCCCCCAGAGCTTCTCAACCCCCCCCCCCCTTCCCCCTTCCCCCCTCCCCCCCTCCCGATCTCCTCCCTGACTGCTGTAGCTATTGTTGCTTCGATTGTTGATCACTTTGGTAACATGTGATCCGAGGCTCTTTCTGAGGCACCAGAATTACAGACGTCGAACCGCTTGTGGTGGGAATCTAGAGTGTGTGTGTGTGTGTGTGTGTGTGTGTGTGTGTGTGTTTGTGTGTGTGTTGTATAAAGAAATACATCTTTGCAATTTGAATTGACATCATCTTGCATTGACCGGAATTGATTACCCACTTTGTTTGTTTGTTTGTTTGTTTGTTCTATTAATAGGGTCTTGAGTTAAATAGAAGGTTTGGTCAATCCAAAGTACCCAAGGGAGAAAGGATTGTCCGAGTGTGTGTGTGTGCGTGTGTGTGTGGTGTGTAGATTTATGTTTCTACACGTCCGGTACGATTGCGCTCTGGCGAGACCCGGTGTAGCGCCGCCTTTTTTTTTTTTGTTTTTTTTTTTTTTTTTTTTTTTTTTTGCGAAAGTCTGGCGAGATGCTGAGATGCGGCGTTTGAATAGAGGGCTTTAAGGGGCAACAGATTACGACTTGCATGGCGTTTCCTCGCTGCTCTCGGGGAAATGAGCTGTTGACATACTTTCGGGGTCATCGTCGGAGATAGCGGGCCAACCACCAGGCCGGGCCCGATAAACCCGTCCGTCTAGACCTTGATCCATTTCGCTGCAGCTCGAAAAAGAAGGCAGAAGTGAAATGGAGACGCAGACTGTTGGCACCGAGGGGCCTTTCTATGACGATTAGCTGCCAGAACAGCATGATTATTGGTGCAGGATTAGCTCTGTTTGCTAACAGACGGCGTGCTAGACGACCACAATGTTTGATTAAGCAAAGCATGTTGTTATTCGAAACCTTATGCTGTTGTTTTACAAGAAAACCCTGGCAGATATTCTGTCGGGGGAGAAAAGCCTCGTCAAGTCGGTAAATCATCCACAGGTCCTGAAGCCAGTTTATACATCTCCAGTGCGGTTTATGCTTTGTATGGCGGTGGATATGCGTGCGTTCGAAACGTGGCCTACTCTACCCAGGAGTCTTAAAGGATGGGGATCAGTGTAGGGGTAGTGTTGTACTGTTATTCATTTACAGTATATAATGTAGATGTATAAACTATGCAGTAGGAACGATCACTAGTGCTTTCTGTATTTGCACTACGTATCACTATGCACCATCCATAACTATCTATCCTTGCATTACTGTCAAGAGGATTTTAGACTAGACTAAGTTAGTCCTAGCCATATAAAGTGTGCAAAACAAAAGAGTGCAAGGTACAAGTACACAAAATAACATCGACCCGTAACCTACTGTATCTCTATATACAGTGCAATTAAAAACACTTTACAATACTAGAGGTGTAAACAGTGTGACGGTGATGTGCGATAAGCGAGCAATACAGCAGTAGTGTATATCACATTCATATCCAGTGTGTATATTGTGTTCCTTACAAGCAGTCTAAATCTAATCTGTATCATATTACATATACACGGTGTTGGGGTGTGACTAGTTACATGTAACGGTGGTACGTAGTTTAATTACAAAATCAAACACCACATCATCAACAATTTGATCCCGAGGTGCAGCTCAGTTACAAAAAAATACTTGTTCTGAGGGTTTGACCCCCCCCTCTCCTCCCCCCTAGAATGTTATTTACAGTACATTCCACCTAATGGACAAATGAAAGTAAACAAAAAGTAAACAAATGCAATTGTATTAATTGAATTAAATTGAATTTTATTACATTTCCAAAATAACATTCCCAACCCTGCATATACACTTATACACCATATATATATGTGTGTGTGTGTGTGTGTGTGTATGCAGTGTTGGAAAGGTTATTACATATATACATATATATACATATTAGGTATATATACTATATATATATAGATATACCATATATATATATATATATATATATATATATATATATATATATATATATATATATATATAGATATATATATATATATATATATATATATATGGTGTATAAGTGTATATGCAGGGTTGGGAAGGTTATTTTGGAAATGTAATTTAATTCAATTAATACAATTGCATTTGTTTACTTTTTGATTACTTTTCATATATATGCATACATTCTTCTTTCACACAGGTGAACACACAAATAAGCACCAAATAAATAAAACAAACAATACATATATAACATAACATATATATATATATATATATCTAATATATATATATATATATATATATATATATATATATATATATATATATATATATATGACACACACACACTCACCTCTGTAATTACGAACCTCATACCCTTATTTATTATTTATTGTAAACAGGCCACTTATACACTTCTGGTTACATGTTCCTTGCACAACGACCCAGCTGAATCTGATGTAATATTTCTGTAGCGTAAAACTTCCTGACACTGGAGGCTCCTTCGTTTAATATTGAATGGTAGGAACACACAATATGGAACATGTGTATATAATTCTGGACAGATTTTCCAACCCAAGCCCATCTAAATGTCTCTCTTACACCACAGAAACAAGATGATGTGAATTACAGCTGTGTTAGAAATGCAGCAGCTGTGTGGAATAACACTGTAATATCCCGGTGTGAACGAACCCTAATGTAAGTGTACAGAAGGAATATGGCGTCGTCATCGCTCGGAGTTTCCAGTACACTGTGTATTATTATTATTATTATTATTATTATTATTATAAAAAAAAGAGAGAGAAAAGATCCCTATAATTCTCTTGTGTAACCCTGGGCTAGTGTAGCTCCCCGCTGTGAGGTAGACCCAGAGAAAAGACAAAAGCACAATGAAACGGAGAGCTTACCACCAACCGCTCGCGCGGGAGCTCTAGAGCAGTGCCGCTATACATCACGGCCTCTCCAATTCTGTCCCGATGCTAATGAGCCGGCTCTGATCTTTCCTTCGCTTCCCATGTTTTCAACATCTTCAAGGACCACATGGCGCTAGCAAAATAAAGACAACTAAATGAGAATTTTTAGCGCTTTTTGTGTCGCCTCGGCTCGCAGCCTTTCAGCCGGCGTCACTCATTTAATCTTCCCTCCGAGAAAGAAAAGAGAGGGAAATGGAAGAAAAGGCGGGGGAAAGGTAAAAAAAAAAAAAAAAAAAAAAAAAAAGAATAATAATAATAGTAAAAATGTGCAACAAGGAGTTGGAGACGGTGTCACGGCGGTGGCGTAACTTTCTTCCTACGGGAATTGGAACGATCTCCGACAAAAAAAAAAAAAAACACCTTTCCGAATACAAAGGAACTTTTTTTCTATTTGGGTGCTAAAGCTCAATAATATCGCTGACACATCACAAAGTCCACTTGAAAGGTCCCAAACAAGGGCATGAGATAAAGGGTGAAAGAAGTTCCCGGGTCCCCTGCTGAGGGGTTGGAACCTGAATTCTGTGTCTCTTTAACAGCAGCGTTCTCTAGAAAAGGCATTGGGAAGTACCTCGCATTAGCTCTGGAGATCACTAGTTAATAGGATGATGTCTTTTAGCTTTTGTTATGAGATTATTAACCCGGGATAGGTTGCCATTCTTATCCGAGCGACGACTTGGAGTGCCTGTTGAGCACGAGTGCCAAAACGCATTGTTCCTGCCTTCTTATTGTTCAGGCCCTTTTAATGAAACACCTTTTTTTTTTCTCTCCCCCCCTTCCTAAGGGCTTCACCAGGTGATCTTTCTTGCAACCACTCTCTCATCTGCCACTCGTATAATATTAATTACCTGAAGGGTCCTGCTTCCCCCCCTCCAAAAAAAAAAAAAGCCCTTGAGCGCAGGCTCTGCCCAAAGTGGAGCAAGCAAACCCAGTTAGAGGAACAGTCGAAATAAGAAGGAGAATGGGATCTGTATTTACGCCCAAAACCTAAAAGGGCTCGGTTTAGATACCTGGGTTGCTTTTGTTAACATTATTTATTTGCTTGTTTATTTATTTATTTGGTGCAGCAGAGTTCACCTGTTGGCTTGAACAGAAAGCATGCATATATATATATATATATATATATATATATATATATATATCTATATATATATATATATATATATATATATATATATATATTTATATATATATATATATATATATATATATATATATATATATGTGTGTATGTGTGTGTGTGGTTGTATCACATATGTATATACACATATATGTATATACACATATATGTATATATATATATATATATATATATATAAATAACAATGTGTCTTTTCAACATTCAGTATTAATGTGGACGCGGCGGTGCAATTTATTCACGATCGATGCAACTTTCACCTTACACTCGTCCTCGTGCGTCCGTTCACTTTGTCCATCGCTATGCATCGCTTTAATATTTCAGCAGGAGTGACAAGCAGCGTAATAGTTGTTTTGTAACGTAAACTGTCTGTCCAGGCCGCGCGATAGCGGCCGGGGATTAAGGCGAAAGGTGCAGCCCTGGCTAGCCGATAGTCTGTCACTTCGTGATAATGTTTATTGATTTTTTTTATTTATTTATTTTTTTTAATGCAGTTTAATAGAGTGGGGGGTCGCAGAGAGATATTTGCGATCACTGAAGGTTGACGGACAGAAAAGGGAGACTTTCGTTCCTGCTTTCGGTCGTAAAAAAACGAGCGTTTTTAGCGTAAAAAGCGTTGGAGGGAAAAAAAAAAAACACAGGGAAATCTATTACGGGCCCGGCTGTTTGTTTTTACCCCTCGAGTTGGCGGCGTCTTTTAGGCGTTAGCTCGGGAATCCGGGGCTGTTTGCTGAGCGGCTGTTTGCATTCTCAGCAGTAAGGAGACAGACAAGTGTGACATATTAGAGGGAACCCTATCTTCAAACAATTACATGAATGACGGTGCGATAACGCTGTATGTATAGCCGCCGACTTTTCTCTCATTAAAAGCGACTTTGTCGATCCCAGTAGCTGCTCGCCCCACAGTTTAAGGGCGCTTATGGTTATGAATTCTTTCTCTTAAGCCGCAAAGCAAGCAACGTCGGGGCCAACAATACCAGTGGCAAATTGAAATCCCACTCGTGTTGGGGGGATCCCAGCTTTATTCGGGATTTGAAATACTCGTGTTCAGCAAAGTGTCGATCAGTCGGTGAGGTAGGGTCTATTGGAATGAACCGCACCAAAAACCTCATCACACTAAAAACCTAATGCATTTTTCCCCTAAAAGTTTTCAAAGCTTTTAGCATTGGAACATGAAAATTATTATTCATTTAGATATATATATATATATATCATATATATATATATACACACCACACACACACACACACACACACACACACACACACACACATATATATATATATATATATAGATATATATATATATATATATATATATATATATACACACACATGTATTATTTTTTATATATATATATATATATCAGATATAGATATAGATATATATATACATAATACCATAATAACACACAATATGTACAAATAAGTCAATAAGTCCAAATGAAGCTATGTAACTAATGAACCTGAATTTTTTCCGCGCGTCGAATAGAACTATCGTATTTTCTTTTTTATTATTTTACCCCATTTTGCTACTATTATTTATTTCCTGTCCTCCCGAACATTGAGCTGCTCGATTGCCTTAGTTTAATGATTAGAACATTCTGCATACATAAACAGTCATATTAATCTTAGAATATTAATCTTAGAAATCTTTACACCTGTATTTTAAAATCTCGATCATAAGTGTTTGATGTTTTATCAATGTCCTTGCTGTGTTTGCTATACAGATGAAAACGAGCCATGTTCTGCTGGTAGTGTTGACTGCTCCTTTTATAATTAGCACCATTCTCTATGACTGTATTATACATTACACTTTAATATTAGTGATGCCAGTATTGATTTGACATTAGTGCTAATATTATACAGTAATACTGATACTGCTTGTTCTGTTTTAATTAGCATTATTCGTATAATATACGAATGTACTGTCTATAGTGTGTTACTATAATCGTAATAATAGTCGAAAATCAGTAATACCAGGCATCTGATGATTTTCTATATAGTAGTAATGCATCTAGAAATAATGTGTATATTAATACTACAAATTGCCTTCTTATAGTTATAGTTTATAGTTATAGGCTGTAGTTTATAGTTTATAGCCTACTATCTGTAGTGATGTGCCAATCATGATTTTTCATGGCTGAATCCCATACCGATTTTTTGTTTGTTTGTTTAATAAACACAACCAATCTGGCCTATTCTGATACGGATGTCCACTTTAATATTAATTTTTTATATATATATATATATATATATACAACTTAACACGATTTCCACTTTAATATATATATATATATATATTTTTTTTTTTTTTATCAAGCAGAAAACAAGAAAGTATACATAAACAATCTTTATTTGGCATTCGAAAACAACAACTGTAACCTTCTGAAATTAGCATGAACTGTTCATTCAATACACACATATAACATATATGGTACCGACAAAAGCCTTTATGCTACATCTACGTTTGTATGGAATGTAGCCTGTTTACCACGTACAGAACTGATGTTTACTACTGTTTTCATGTGCACGAGAGTGTTGCGCAGGGCAACTTCAGCAGAAAGCAGCTCGTATTTCTGCGCCAGAACATCAACGGCTGTGCAACGGGATTGCAATCTCCGCGCACGTACTTCGAATTACTTCCTTACAAATAACATGAATTATGACGACAAATGTGATCCGTGCATGCGGGCGCACTTCCGGGAAAATCACCCGGGAAAAATCGGTGCATCCCTAATTATCCGATACTTATCCGATATTTCATACACACACATACACGCATTCCTATTCCTCCTTTAATTACAAAATAGTATACATTCTATATATAATGCTATATTATGTATTCATAATACGAAGATTCATTTACACTATAATGATTTAATAATCTCTATCCTATACTTAATATGTGCATTATTCTCTACTATTATATACAGTATTACAGTAATCATAATACGCTGAATATTTGTATTGTTCATTATTATTCATTTCTTTCTACCTTTAAATAGTGCTTGGACGAATACTTAGTGCAGGTACAATACATATTACATACTTAGTGTTTAATTAGTATCTGATTTTTATTTGTTTATACCAGTACCAATAATGATTGAGCAGCTACTATTTATAATGCTACTTATCGTAATTATAAAGTGTATTAGAATGCTGTATGCTAGTATGTTTGCGAACACCTCACGACTATGAAACGACTACGTAATATAAGTGATCGGCACTTTTGCTTCTCGTCTAGGATTTTATATGGCGCTCTGTTGTTTGGGAAGCGCTTTTTTTTTTTTAAGCCCGTGACATGCCTTGTTGCTTTCTTGCTCTCTGTGCTCACTTAAAAAGCTCGGAGGGGAACGAGGTTTGCGCTTAACCAGTTTGGCCTAACTGAGGGAGAAATGTGTTGTGTCCATTTTGAAAGCTAGCGACGGGCCTCATGGGCCACAATGGACTCGGCTTTATCCCGAGATTAGGTATTGTGCCTAAAGCCAAACTCCTTTCCTTCGTGCCGGCGCGAGGCTAGTGCGGCCCTTTCATTTCACGCTAACAAGACTTCTCCATGCCGCAGCCCCACTCCAAGTAATTAAATCAATCCTTTTGTACTTGCCGCTCTCTCTCTCTCTCTCTCTCTCTCTCTCTCTCTCTCTCTCTCTCTCTCTCTCTCTCTCTCTCTCTCGCTCTCGTTTTCACTCTGCGCTGATGAACAAGGATCTGCTTATTGCCTTCATGCATATTCAGAAATACTCGCTTAACGGCCTTTTAATGAGGTCCTGCTCAGTTGCACAAGACAATAATCATCTTGTTCTTTTTCTCCTTTTTCGTTTTCTTTTCTTCTTCCTCACGCTCACTTTCACTCATCAGAACAATCGAGCGCAGGCACGGCGCAGGCGGAGAAGCCAAAACGCACCTCGTCCCCCCAACACACACACACACACACACACACACACACACACACACACGCGTAAAATAAATTGTCAAGGTTTTTTTTTTTCTTTTCTTCTTTAAAAAAAAAAAAAAAAAAACCCTGTCTTTTCCACACCGAACTTGAGATCTGGCCCTGAAAACTCCGATAGACAAATTGGATTACTGCGTATTGGATTAAACAGGAAAATGGTTGGATAAGAAACGAGAAGAGGTTGCTGTGATCACAGGGTTTTAATGTATTTCTTTTCTTTTCCGTTTTGTTCCCCTCTTCTTCTTCTTTTTCTTCCTCCTCCTCCCTTCTTTGCCTCCTTTCATTCCCCCCCCCCCTTTCTTCTATTTTTTTTTTTTTCTTTTCCTCCCGAGTTAAAGAAACCCTGCTCACCAAGATCCAGGATTAATTTGTAATTGTTCTCGTTTCTTAATACTATTGGAAAGATTATTATCTAAATCAAATGAGGGGAAATTTTTCTAATTAAACCAAAAGACACCCAAACAATTCCGCTCTTGCTGAGGTGCACTTTCATGTTCAAATCCGTGTCTCTTTTTCGTTTTTGTTTTTGTTTTTTTTTTT
>JACRUU010000012.1:2296860-2321860 GCA_030449085.1 Kryptopterus vitreolus
GTAGATGAAGGTGGCGTTCCTTGCACAGACTATTTTCCTCGTCAACTTCTCCTTTTCTAGGCGCCATGTTAGGCTTTGTCTTGAGCCCCAGTTGGCCTCCATCCAACACCATCTCATACGTTGCCACTCAAATCTTCTGTAATAAGATCACGTTTTCTTTTTCTCCGGATTCCTCCGACCGTGCTTCCTGTTTTTGTTTTTTTGTTTGTTTGTTTGGTGTAAAGATTTTCTTTTCTTTTTTTTTTAAGTAAGTAAGTAAGTAAAACGAACACTCTTTGCACTTTGATCTTTCGTGGCTCCCGGAACAAGAAGGCACGGACGTTAAGGGTCGCGTGGAAATTTTGTGGAAATATTAAAGTGGAACTCGGAGCACTCAGAGCCGTTGAGCAGTTTGTGCTCTTGAATAAATTTCGCTTTGGAGGAGGGTCATGGGGATTTGAGCCAGTGCATTCTTGTGTAGCTTCTGAGGGCTCACATGGTTACCATTGGCTTGCATTGTTAGGGTTATCTGAATAAGCAGCGAGCGACCATGTGAGTTTTGACGTGATCGCCCAGGGCAATGGAGACTTGGAGAGAGGGACAGAGAGAGAGAGGAGTAATCTAAACAGGCTGTATACACCACTGTTTATTAGCCTCTCTTTCAACTTGTTTGCTCTCTTCCTCTCTTTTTTTTTGGGGGGGGGGGGGGGGGGGGGGGGGTTCAGGGAGCGTCTTCCCTGAGTGATCATGATGAGTTAGGGGACAGAGGTTGAGGTGGGACAGAGTGAAGAGGAGGGGCGAATCTGCTTGTTCACTCGTCCATGTCTCTCATCGGCCCTCTTCATTGTTTACCTTCTTAATGAGGAGGGCGGGACTCTGCCGGCTTGATTGACAGCTGCATGCTGCCTCTGCCACTGGGGAGCATCTTTGGCTTTTTGGCCGAGAGTGATGACGGAGAGGGGGAAATGGAGGTGGGATGGTGTTGACCGTGCCTCTCTCTTTCTTACTTTCCTTCGCTCACTCCACTTCTTTTATATATATTATATATATAATATATATATATATATATAGATATATTATATATAAATAAATATATATACGTTTTAAGTTTTTTAAATGATTGTTTCTCTATGAAGTGCTGATTGTTTTTACCCTTCACTGCAGTGTATGTGTTTAATTAAATTAAATACTATCAGCATTTTCAGAAGTCTTCAGATTTTAATGAATTATTATATATATATATATATATATATATATATATATATATATATATATATAATATATGATATATATATATATATATCCTTGCTCTCTCTCTGATTGCGACAGAAAAGTTGGAGAGCACATGGCCGTGTTAACATATTTGCCGAGCGTTAGCGTTTGATCAGGTGAAAGATGGTGGAGCGCAGCGCTTTCCTTTAGCGCAAAAAAAAATAACTCGCCAAATATTAGTACTGTGTTCATTTTGCCTCTGTGCTTCACATCAAAGGCTAAATGAGGCCGCCGAGGAGACCTTTTAGAGCCCACCTCGGCTCTCAGCGTGATGCACGCGTAACGCCCCGCTGCTGGAATTTCACACGAGAAATATTTATTTTTAATAAAGTCCACTTATTTTAAGGATTGACATTTTCGCAGGAGCGGGGCCGGACGGCCGTTTTATCTCCCGCGCTATTCGTTTTTTTTCCCCCAGAAATCGATCACGGTTAAATGTTGACACGGTAAACAAAGTACACAAACCGTGTACGTTAAAGTAGAGATGCACTCGGCAAAATAAAACTCAGTTTAAACGGTCACCGGAGTAAAAGTAAACATCAATATTTTCCTTCGAATGTATCCAAAGTACTATTACAGCTGAATTTATTGATTTATCACGGCTGTAACGTTCCTATTATTTATTAATTTTTTCTGCAAGACTTATGCTTAACATAGATCTGTTAATAGAACGATATTAACGACTGATTGATGTCTATTACAGTTATCATGAGGTCTACACCTGCTGCTACTAAAAATAAAATGAATAAGAATACGTGTTGTGACGAGTCATCGTTTATTCCTCGCTGAATGTTCTGCTTGATGTTGAACTGTGTGATGGTGAGGAGCAGATACCACCAATCGAAACACTTTCCAAACAGGACGAGCTTTACACTGATTGCTGGGCGTTTCACCAGTTACGTTTTTGTCCACGTTTTAGTGCAAAAATCAATGGAGTAAAAAGTAAGATATTTGGCTCCATAAATGGAAATATTTCAGAAAAAAATAGTTATGTGCATTACATTTATTTTGTCACCATCCATCAGTGTGGACATTTGTGAGGGACGAGTTTAGCTAAAGCACGGGGCTACTAATCGGAATGTCGGGTCCCGGTATAGCCAAGCTGCCACCCTTGGGTCCTAACTCCTCTGTGCTCCAGAGAGCGCCGTATCATGGCTGCGCTCTGACCTCAGCTTCCAAACATGCCGGGCTATGTGAAGAAATTATTTCACTTTAAAGACAAATAAAGACTGTTCTATTCTATGACACGTTAGTACAAAGGGCTCACATTTTTATAGCGGTCATTATATTTATTATTTTTTGTGCTTTTTTTAAAAGTGCACGGAGGCCGAGTGCACACTCAATCCAGCACAGTATGTTCTTACATTGAGCTAAAGAATAGACTTGGTAACCAAATGTCTTGTTGGCTGTGACTAAGGCCCTAATCTCCGCTCGTATCAGTAATGGCTGATCCTGTTAGCCGGGCTGATATTTCAGACCAGCAGGTTGGCCTACCTGGCCAGGTCACACCTCTCTCTCACACACACACACACACACACACACACACACACACACTAGATGGTGTGTTCTGACGTAATGAATGTTAAAGAATTTATATTCGCCACTGGGATTAGGAAGTCCCACTTGTTAAAAATGGTCTTGCTTTATTGTGTGTGTGTGTGTGTGTGTGTGTGTGTGTCACACACTCATTGGCCAATTTAAGCCCAGTCTAGGAGTGTTAGGAATGCCATGTCTTCAGGTTTACCTCTGTTTGCCAATCTTCTCATGTTTAAAAGTTCCACTCTGATTAAGTTGACGAACTTGTCAAAGCAACTTTTTATTGCTGTCTAAAAAAAATAAAGAATGAAAGGGAGGGGGGAGGTGGATCGAGGTGGGGGGGCAGGATCCTGTAGTGTGTGAAAAGCAGCAAGTGCTTCTGACATTTCTCCCAAAGTTGGACCAAGTCCACTGATAAGCTTTAAGTGGACGTTTTTCGAATGATGACCAGCCTGCAAATCCAAAAATAAATAAATAAATAAACAGCTTCATGACTCCTCTTCCTCAGGTAAAGATGCTCCCTAATGTTGTTGATGTCTCTCACTCCGAATTCAGATTGGCAGAAGACCGAGGCCCAGAAGCACCGGGAGCAGCTGCTTCTAGATGAACTGGTCATACTGGTCAACAAACGCGACGCCCTGGTCCGAGATCTTGACGCGCAGGAAAAAGAGTACGTCCACATCTCTTTCTCCATCACTCGCTCCCAACAACTCATTTTCGGGATAAATGAGTCTAGATGTGTCTCCCAGGCAGAATTTCTTTTGGACCATAGTTTGTGTTGAGAGATTATATGTAGCAGGAGTAGATGTCGATGTCATTTCCTTGTATCATTTCCTTGACTTTGGCCCTTTGACCGTGTGTGTGTGTGTGTGTGTGTGTGTGGTGTGTGTGTGTGTGTGTAGGGCGGAAGAGGAGGACGAGCACCTGGAGCGGACTCTGGAACAGAACAAAGGAAAGATGGCTAAGAAAGAAGAGAAATGTGTCCTCCAGTGATTTCCTGACAGACATTAAAACGTGCTACATATTTCAAAACCGGAGGAGTGTTTACTACGATTTTGAGAAACGCGTTGTTATTTACAATTCTAACGCGCCTCGCGTACTTACGTTTATTTCCGCTTTAGAGGAACGTTTCGGGCCGGCGTTCGCAGCACAGCGCCGGTGCGTGTTAATTCGCTAATGCTGTCGGTTCTCTTTACCGCGAGAGATTACATTTCAACAACACTAATACATTCTCCTTTTAGTTGTTGTTGTTTTTTTTTGTTTGTTTGTTTTACGATTGTGCTGTAAAGGTACTTTTACATGATAAAAAAAAAAACTAATTTCTAAAGATTTAAGTTCAGAGATGAAGCTCCACAAGTATCCACTGACCGACCGACTTACTGTTTGTTGTTTCAGACAGACGTGTAGCTTCACTCGTGCGCTCGTGTGTTAATTTCCCCACTGGAGAGTAGGATTGAGCATTTTGAGGTACAACACAACATTGTTTTATAGGGAATTAATTCTTTAGCATTAAAAAAACAAACAAAACAAAAAAAATTACAAGCATTTTAAATGTAAATGTAGCTTTCATCGCATTTTATTCCAAACAGTGTTTATTACTTTAATGCTTAACTTTTAATTCATCTGCTTTTTAAATATATACCATTGTCAAAGGGGAATGTATACATATGGAAAAAGAATGAACTTTTATGTTTTGTTGTTGTTGGTTTTACCAAAAAAGGTTTGGGACCTTCCATAGCCAGGAATATTAAAGAGTACTTTCAAGTGCTCACGTGCTTTTTGACTGAATGCTTAAGATGTACATTTCATTACACTATTCGAGAGAGGGGAGGGGGGTGTGTATGTGGGGGGGGGGGGGGGGGGGGGGGGAGGGGGGGGGGGGGGGGGGGTAAAATCCCCGGGGGGGGGGGGGGGGGATAACAGCGTGTGAAATCCTGTCAGTTTGAGATCAGAATTAATTTATTGTTCTTTGACCTTTGAGACAAAATAACCATCTTCACAACAACCTTGTGCATTAACTCAAGGACCTTGTTAATATTTATTGTATACTTTAAAAAAAAAAAAAAAAAAAAAAAAAAAAAAAAAAAGAGCTTTCATACGCATCTCTCCGGTCTCCGGTTCACCTCGCGTGCTGCTGTCTTATTGTGTGAACGTTGTTTATTTATTCCTAAAATTGACCGGTCATTAATAAAACCTGAAATGCTTTCATACTCTTAACTAAACTCCTGCACACTCGTTTCTTTCTTTATTTTTACCTGTGGTGTTTTTAAAAAAAAAAATCTAATTAGATATTATATATATATATATATAAATATATAATGATAATGATAAATAATTAGAATTAGACGAAGGGTTTTTATGATAAAAAAAAATATATATATATATATATTTTTTTTTTACTAAACTATAACTTGTTCATTTAAATATTCTTTTTAATTCCTATTTAACCCCATACTTTTGCTTGAAAAGGTGCCTTTTTTAGTGATCTGGTATAGAATTAATTCATGTTTCTTTATTACTTAATAATCATTTGTGGTATAAACCACAAGAAAGATTTTACATGAGAGCAATAAATAAAAAATTTTTTAATGGCCATAATGGCATGCTTTTTATTATTATTTGTAATTGAAGGACGATGATCCAGAGGGAAATAGATGTGCCTTCATGCCGAGTGTGTGTGCTATTCCTCCACGCTGCAGCTTTTTCCCCTCGTCCCGAGTTAAAATATATCATTTATGAGAGGGAATTGATCATGTTCCGGACTTAAAATGAGCCCTGACAGCTCCCTCTTAGCCTGATACATGAATTTACACCTCCCTTAAGACACTCTTTGTTTTTCTTCTTTCACATCGGTGTGGTGACTGTAATGGTGTATAGAGCTCACACTTAATAATCACTTAACTGATCACACACACATACACACCACACACACTCCCTCTCCTACTCTCTTTCTGTATGTGTGTGTGTGAGAGAAAGAGATGGGTATTTTTCCTGCATCCCTGTATAAAAGAAGCCGTGCTGGGATGTTTTTTTTTTTTCTCTCCGCCTAATAAAATCACCACCTTAAACCATTTCAGCATGTTTGGAAACGGCAGCTATTATCTATATTACCACATTAAACACCGGCAGATTAATCATCCGTCTTCTAATGGGTCTCACTTTAATTATAACCTTTAATTTGTAATTTTAACACAATTAATGTGACAAGTAGTCTTCTCATTAAATCAAAACCACTCACACATCTGCAAAAGCCTTGAATCGTTTTACATGTTACGTCCATATGTTTGAGCTGGAGAACATAATTATGGTGAATAATCACTGCGGGGTTTTTTTTTTTTTTTTTTTTCTTTTTCTTTTTTTTTTTTTTTTTTTTTTTAAATAATTGGTCTGAATTCACAGCTCATTAGTTTGTATGTTCGTTGTTTGTCAGAATGATCTATAATAATGGCCAGAACAGTGCACCAAACCCGAAAACAAAACAGGAAAATATTAAACAGGAAAATATTAATTTCCCATGTGAATAATAATAATAATAATAATAATAATAATAATAATAATAATACATTTCTTAGAATCGGACATCTTAAAAATGTATTGAAATATATGCAACTATTTTCTATTTAAGAATATATTTTTTTACATGTTAAATATAGCAAAAATGTAACACGCTCTAAGTAATTATAATACGTGTTGAACACTGACAAACACAACGAATAGTTCTGTGCATACATTCTTGAAAGCGCTACAAGATAATAATCAGCTCTCTTACCTGAATCACAGATCGAGTTTGTGCGCAGTCAGTGTCTGGGATTATCGCAGAGCAAACACTGTTTTAAATAAATAAATAAATAAATAAATAAATAAACAATAAAGCCGTGACGCCGCATTTTAAAGTAAAGGAAGTTTTTTTTTGGGATCCCGTCAGGTGTTTTGTCCTCAGTTGCTCTCGCTGAAGGTCTCCCCGTGGAAATAAAGCACAAGGTCAGAACAGTCCCGGTGTTTTAGATTATAAGGCCGCTTTTCCTCTCCCGACTACAATATAGTGATCTTTATTTTATTCCTTGTTCATTATAAGAATCAACCTCACCACTACTACAATCCAGCGAGCTGCTCCCTACTACTGCCGGCTAAAGACACAAAACTTTTTCCTTTTTTTTTTTCCTTTTTTTTTTTTTTTTTTTTTTTTTGGATTCCCTCTTTTCGTCGTCGTCGTCCTCCTCCTCCTCCTTCTCCACCTCCACCTCCTCTATTCGCCTCCTCTAATCCCGAGATTTGCGAGCTCGGCGTTCAGGGAGGAAAAAAAATCGTGTGCAATTTGGGATTAGACAAACAAATGCTTTTAGTACCAAAAAAAACCAAGCCATAACTTAAGAAGCTGATAGTTTGTTCAGGGGGGTTTACATGAGAGAGAGAGAGAGAGAGAGAGAGAGAGAGAGAGAGAGAGAGAACCGATGAACCGATGGAACAGAAATTAATTATTAATTAAGGAATTAATGCGGAATGTTGTGGGCTGAAGGATCATATACCAATTAGTACTTTATTATTATTAAATTATAATCATAATCTTTATTATTAGTTACGATGCATTTTTGTATTTTATTGTCATATTTAGTTTTTTTTAGTTTTTTTTTTCCACCTCTCCAATGTTTTGTTTTCCTCTTCGCTATTGACGGAACATCTCAGGTCCCTCTCCTATAAGCCACTTTTCTCCTCTCCATGACTTTATAGACGTGTGGATCTCTCTAGATCTCTGTTAAAGCCGCTCTTTGATTCAGTTTTCCCTGTAAAGCAGAGTCTGAGCCTACCTCTAAAAAAAGGGGGGGGGGGTGAAAAATGTAATTTGGTTCTTTTAACGGCGGTCACTTGCTTTGAACATCAGCTCGCTTTCAGACCGAAGCTCAATTAGAGCCAGTTTATTTTGGTGACACCGACAAAAGACCCCAAAGCGAAGCTTCTTAAAATTAAAATCACCGTCACATCCCGAGACAAACAATCACGAAAACGCTGCTGCTTTTAGCCGTCCTTTCTATTAATTGCCATTTCGTTGTAGTGCTAAGCGGCAGTTAGTAAACAATCTTTAAAACAAGTTGTTGTTTATTTTTTTTGTTTAGTCAAAAAAATTTCCCCCTGACTTTTTAAAAACATTTTTCTCCCTTTTTTTGTATTTTATTTTCCCCTTTAAAAGAGCGCCTTTATTCAACACTATTCCCAAATCTAATTCTAAGTGGGGATTAGGCGTGCATTCATATTCATGAGATGTGTGTTCACAATAAAAATATAAATTAAATGGATAACTTTTCTCTCTCTCTCTCTCTGATATCGCATTTGTAATTGGTGTCCAGAGTTAAATCTGTAAACCCTGGACACAAAGCGAATAAAGTGGAGTTAGAAAAGTGACCTGCATTTTGTTTTTGCCTTCTGTATATTTGAGCCTACATTTGCGCCAGTTTATATCCTGAGTGCCGCGTTTCTTTTATTTATCATTTAGTGTGTTTTTTTTTTTTTGCTTGTTTGTTTTTTATATCTAGTTATAAAACTGCAACTTGCTCCAGATATATTTTACATCAATTTTTTAGTTATTTTTTTTTACATTTTTGCTTTAAATGAAACAATTAGAACAACTTTTTTTGTAGGTAATTCAAATCATATCGTATTAATTCTGTATTTCAATGGTTAAAATAATGCTGTAAACTATTATATTGAATTTAACACACACAAAAAAGTTTTTATTTCCCACTGAATGTGCGTTTTCAGAAAATTGCTTCCTCTCCTAAAAAAAAAAAAAAAACCGAATCGTCCAGTCGCTGTTGCAGGTTTGTGTTGTGCTCCGTCACGAAGGGAGGATGGAGTGGGAGAGGCTTAATGCTGCCTCTCGGCAATTTATTGGCTGAGCTTGGTGTCAGTCCGGCTCGGCGAGAGCGCTGATTGGTTGGCACGGTGCTAAGCTGCAGGTGTCCTGCGCTCTTAGAGAGGCAGGCTTACGAGAAGGTGATCAATCTCCATCCGTCTACATTAGCAATCACCTT
The DNA here is from genome assembly GCA_030449085.1 of Kryptopterus vitreolus. NCBI lineage: Eukaryota > Metazoa > Chordata > Actinopteri > Siluriformes > Siluridae > Kryptopterus > Kryptopterus vitreolus. The sequence continues at coordinate 2,305,674 of JACRUU010000012.1, forward strand.
TTACACCGACGAGCCTCCGAAAGCTTTACTTTATTATTACTATTATTTTTTATATATCTATGTAAAAACCTGCTTCATCGCGCTGGAATCACAGATACGAGCAGGTGTGTTTTTACCATTTAAAAACAAAAGGGGAAAAAAAAACTACCCGTACAAACAGCCCGTGTTTTAAGGAGTGTTTTAAGGGTTATTTATTTGTTGGGTGTTTTTTTTTTTGAGTTGCTTCTGTTCACTTTCCTGTTCTCTGCCATTTGTTGGATATTTTTATTGTTGAGCTGTCAATCTGCGAAAATCCTCGGCAAGGAAGTTCGAAGAGGTAAGCAAAATTATATTCCAAGTTGTTTTTGTTTTAATCATTTTTCCGGCAGGTTTTTATTTATTTATTTATTTGTTTGTTTTTGCTTGATTTTTTTTGTTGTATAAACTATTAAGTCGTGCAATGAAGGATGTTTTGCATACAGGTTTAAAGATTATAGTATTATTAATCCTACGACTACTAAATTAAATGAAAAACTATGTTTTGTCTGTGTTACTCCGTACCGGCGAATTTGTGCTCTCTTACGGCCATAAACACTTCAAATTTAATGTCGTTTATTTTTTTGAAATGCATAAAATATAGAGAGATTGAGATTGACAGAGACTTTTGGGGGTTGGTGTCCTATTCACTAGGATTCTTCTAGCCTAATTGGAGAGGCGTGTTTTTGTGTTTTTGTTCATTTAGTTTAGTGATAAGACTGCTGCTTAGCCCAAACTCCCTGGAGCTCTAATCTACATTGCAATTGGCTTCATTTGCACGCAGGATTTCTCCTTTGGCGTTAAGTTAAAATAGTTAAAGCTAAAGGTCTGAATACACAAATTCCAGATGGGTCAATTGTATTACAATAAAAAAAATAAATAAACAGTAAAACGTCAAATTAATCATTTTTTCAGATTTATTTTAAATCTATTTTGTAATAATGTCCTGTGCTTTTTATTATATATATTATATATATATATATATATATATATATATATATATATATATATATATATATATATATATATATATATATACCAATATTTATAAATATAAACTAAAATTATAAGTAATTTACGACATATTTAATGTAAAAGGATAATTAGTCTAGTTAAAATAATTGTTTGGTTTACTGATTAAATATTTTGGTTGTGTTTGTTTCTTTCCAATGATTACATCAAACAACTTGCTATATCAAAATCAAAATTCTTTTAACTTTTTTTTAATCTTAAAAAATGGTTGCATTGTGAGCTGTAGTAAATGTATTACACCTTACAGAAAACCTCGATTCTGTCCATTAACTTACAGAACGTGTGTGGTTATTATTTAGCGTTGTGCAGCTTATATGAAGCTTATATTTTCCGACGACGAAAAAACTATTTAATGATGTTGTCTAAATTACTAATAATTTACCTAAGAAAATATTTATACATTATAAAAGGCCTTACAAATGTGAAACCGGTTGTTGATTTTGAATTTTCCAAAGTTGCTTTCGTTAATTTTTAACTAATAACAGTGTTAGTAATAGCAATAAAAATAACAATACATTACCAATATCTTCATATACAGATTTCTGTTTATATTGTATGTTTCGATTTACTTCCACACAATAATTATTTATATATAATTACTGATACATATATATATATGTTTTAGTTTTCGTATTAATCTGTTTTGTATTCATTCACTAATTTGATTGTTGAGTTATATATATATATATATATATATATATATATATATATATATATATATAGATATATATATATATATATATATATATTTGCATTAACGCATGAACATTAAAAATCGAGTAAATAATCCCTTTTCATTTTCAGATATAATATTTGTATTTGCCAGTGTTGTGTTTTGTGTTTGATACGCGGGACATTGATACCAAAACAACTTTTTTTGTTTCAGTCTTGATTTTTGGAGGCTTCAGCGCTCAGGCAAACTGCATTACCGGGGCGAATCGCGCGCGATCTGGGCCGAACCGGGGCGACCCGCGCCTGCCTCTAGCATGATGTCATACCTCAAACAGCCCCCTTACGCCATGAACGGCCTGGGGCTAAGCGGAGCTGCCATGGATTTGCTGCATCCCTCCGTCGGCTATCCAGGTACACAAAAACACAAACCAAAACACACACACACACACACACACACACACACACAATGTACCGATTCTACCGTGTTGTTTTTTTGTTGCGCTCTCAAGTAGTTTCCACGCACGCATCAAATCAGAAAGTTTAGTGAAAAAAAAAATAAACTAAATTAAATCGACCCCAAAACAAGCACATGTTGATACAAAAACTCTAGAGTTCACATTCCTGTTGTTCTTTAAAACTGTGTTTAGGCGCTTAATAAGGAGAAAACATCTTCCTCTTACCTGATCCTGGGGATTAGTAGTAAGCCCGTGTCTTTTAGTGTCTCTCCCTGCTCATACACACATTTTCAGCTCTTGAAGAGCGTCTTAATGAGATGATGAGTTTTGAGTCAGGTATGTTTTAGGAGGAAAAAAACACACCCTGAAATGTGCACTATATGCAGAGCGTGATAAGAAACACCGGGACGTTAAAATACACGTTTTAACGTTAAAAACGTAAACGTTAAAATCTCTTTTTTTTGCGTTAACGACGTGCTCCAAATATTTAGTATGATTTCAACATGGATCTGTCACTTTAATTTGGCAGCTGATATTAAATAAACTTGTGTGGGATCGGGACGGAGAGTATTGAATACTTTTTCCCCCCTGATCACATTGCATGCATGGAGAATTCTACTTTAATGAATTTCTGTTCGGAAACGTTTTTTTTTATGAGTAATCTATAAAGCACCAGGCGGCTTCTGATTTGCTTTCACCTTTTAATTCAATTAAGTGGGGGATAAAATGTTGAAAAGAAAGGGGGAAAAAAATCTTCCGAAAGGACATCAATTGTTTTTCGGTAGCAATGCGCACAAATTGCGGATTCTAAATTGTATTTCATTATAATGATTAGAATTATATATGATGTGCATATTACAATGATAATTATAACAACACATAGTAATTGTTTAATCTATGACACTTTTTTCCCGGTGCTTGACTAATGTAGTTTTTTTTTAATAGAAAATGGTTTATTTTGGCATCTTAAATGAATTCCGTAACGAAACGCATTTTGCGCAATTGCGTACTCACACGTTTTCACTTGTCGTTTTAGTTACTTGTTCTAGAAGTTGTTATAATTATGTTTTGTTGTTGTTTTCTTCTTCTTTTTCTCCCGCAGCAACGCCACGGAAGCAGCGGAGAGAGAGAACCACATTCACGCGCTCCCAGCTCGACGTTCTTGAAGCTCTTTTCGCGAAAACGCGTTACCCGGATATATTCATGCGGGAGGAGGTGGCCCTAAAAATCAATTTACCCGAATCCAGAGTGCAGGTACATTTCGGCAAATGCGGCGGACTTTTTTCTTTCTTTCTTTTTTTTTTTTTAACCCTAAAGACAGTTTTTTTCCCCCGTAAACGTTTTTGTTTTGTTAAGAGAAACTTTCGCGTTTTTGTTTCGTCCAAACATATTTCAAACATGCACGTTTTTCACTTGAAATATGTCGAATATATATTCAAATATATTTTATGTGTTTCCATTATTATTACATTTATATGTAAAATAGCACATATTGCGTCTAGAAATTAAATAAAATAACTATTGTGCGCTTATGAGTTCTAACACACCTATTAGACTTTGAATCTAAATGAAACCCTAATGTCTAGGCTTAACCTCTGGTGCCCCAAAGCGCCCCCTATTGATAGTCTTGATTGTTTGTACTTTTTTGGAAGACATTTCATTACTTATTTGACGTATTTATAATTTGTCCCTGTTTTATTTCCCCGAAAACAAAGCTTTGATTTTTGAATGTCCTGAATGTTTGAGTAAGCAGTTATTTAAGCATGAACATCTCTATCATCATAACAACGTGACTGCTATATGATCAAAGATATTGATTTAAAATGTGTAATGTTCATTTTCATCTTCTAAAAAATCTAGAAAAGGCCTCATCTCATTTTATTTGCTCTTGCGCGAGTGTGTGTAATCAAACACTTGTAGCTGGAAAGACCCTCGTTGCACTATTGAATTCCCATCTCTGGTGCGAAACTCGATCGCCTAATATCTCCCTGCCACCTCCTTGTGCTGTAATGAGATCCGTAGGCTTAAACAGAAAGGCCTTCATGCAAATTAACGCAACTAACAGCCAATAACTAGGTGTTGTCCACACTGCCACTGTACAATGGCGTTCTGCTTTTGCCCTTCAGGCATGTCGGAAAGGTCTCTCTTAATCATTTAATGTGCCTCTGTGGGAGAGTGATTGTGTTTCCTAGCCGCATGTTTTGTGTTTTCAGCGAAAGGATATTTGGAATGCATGCCTGTTTCAGTGTGTGTGTGTGTGTGTGTGTGTGTGTGTGTGTTTCAGGTGTGGTTCAAGAACCGTCGGGCGAAATGTCGTCAGCAGCAGCAGAGCGGCAGCAGCAGCACAAAAGCCCGGCCTGTGAAGAAAAAAGCTTCTCCCACCCGAGAAAGCACAGGCTCGGAGAGCAGCGGTCAGTTCACCCCACCGGCCGTCTCCAGCGCCGGCTCCGCTTCCTCTTCCACGTCCTCCTCTTCCTCGTCCTCCACCAACAACAGCATGTCTACCTCGATCGGCACCGTCTCGTCCATCTGGAGCCCGGCCATGTCTCCGGGTTCGGCGCCTCCCTCCTCGTCTCTGTCTGAACCCGTTCCGCCCTCCAGCGCCTCCTGCATGCAGCGCTCCATCTCCGGTTCCTCCTCCTCCACCTCCTCTTCCTCTTACCCCATGTCCTACAACCAAACGGCGGCGTACGGCCAAAGCTACCCCGCGCCGTCCGGATCGTACTTCAGCGGCGTGGACTGCAGCTCCTACCTGACGCCCATGCACTCGCACCACCATCCGCACCAGCTGAGCCCCATGACGCCGTCTTCCATGCCCGCGCACCCCCACCATCACATCAGCCAGTCTTCAGGTCACCACCACCACCACCACCACCATCACCAGGCGTACAGCAGCGCTGGCCTGACCTTCAACTCCTCCGACTGCCTGGATTACAAGGAGCAAGCGGCCTCCTCATGGAAGCTCAACTTCAACACTGCGGACTGTTTGGACTACAAAGACCAGACGTCCTGGAGGTTCCAAGTCTTGTGATCTGGTGGTGGTGATGGCTATTTTATTTTATTTTATTTTTTAATTTAATTTTATCCGCCCCCCCCCCCCACTCACCCCCCCCCCTATTTTATTTTATTTTTAATTTAAATTTTCCGCCCCCCCCCATCAGCTTTCAACCCCTTCACCGTTTTTAATAGCGTGCTGAGTTTCTATATATAAATATATTAAAAAGAAAAAAAGGACTTATACGGACTTAGAGTTAACAAAATAGATGTTCAGCATCATGTTTTTTTTTATAATAATAATAATAATTAAAAAAAAATCCCCGTGTTTTGGAAAAGAAGCAGAAAAACACGCGACCACGTGGAGATCCCCCCCATCCCCCCCCCCCCCCCTTCCAAACAATAAATTCATTTTTCACCTGAAGAAGATTGCATCATCTTTCCACTCCAAATCCCCTCTTCAGCTCCGGAGTAAAATAAACACTGCAAGAGCTTGAACTTTGTACAGCATGATTTTTATTTTTATTTTTTTTATTTTAAATCGTTTATTTTTAGGCTGCAAATTTTTTGTGTGTCTTTTTTTTTTATCAGCTTGAGCCGAGCTGAATCCTGTATATAGATATATAGGTCCGTTCCAGTGACCACATTTTAGCTTGACGGGATTTAAGATGATTTAATACTTGTTTTTTTTTTCCCCCAATTTATTTTTTTCTCCCAGAAAATGAAGAATCGGACGCAGCCGCGGGACTTGTATCTGATGTGCTGGTTTATTTCGGGGTTTTTGTAACCCTGCAGGGGGGAAGAAACAGAGAGAGAGAAAAAAACAATGATATGGTGTAATGGAGGCTAAAATGTAAAGGGGAAAAAACATACAAGAGATGAATTTAGCTTAGATGAATCTGGGTGAACATTTTTGAATCGGATTTTTCTTTAGGACAAAAAAAAAAAAAGATCGGCAGCACAAATGTTGATGAGGAAGTTTTTTGTTTTTTCCTTCATCGTTCCTTCATCGGACACATTTTTCAAAGCACTTGACGGAACCCCCAGTAAACAAACAAACAAACAAACAAACACACTTGGAGAGAAAATGTGGACTTACGGAACAACCCAACCAACACCCCCCCCCCCCCCCCCCGCCCCCCCGAAAAAAAAAAATAATAATCCAGTGAGATGTTGAATGTATTTCAGGCGCAGGCCATTACATTCCTGTCCGTAATAATAATAATGAAAATAATAAAGAACAATTAACTACCAACTGCTTTTTTCCACACGGCCTCGTGTGTGTGTGTGTGTGTGTGTGTGTGAGACAGTCTTTCCGCTGTAAACTCCCTCTATATCATTCATTTGCAAATCCTAATGTTCGGCCAAAAAAAAAAAGGAAAACATTTTGAAGTAACACAATAGTTATGGAGGAGGCATTTTAGAGCTCGACAGGCCGGACAGGATGACAATCGGGTTTCTTTCACGCGATCTTTTCAGGGAGGAAAGTTGGAAATAATGTCATTGTTAAGCTGCTGGGAAATGTTCATGCTTTTTTTTCCCACCGCACTTTTTTTTTCTTTTAAATTCCACACATACTGCGCTGCACGGATTCTCCGAGGTCTCCTGCTTTTCCCATCACAGTGACTGCATCTTTAACACTCGACGCATGGAAAATGATGTGTCATTAATAACTATTTGTATTTGTCAATAATTCCGTGAAATCTAGTCAAACAAAAAAACAACAACAACTAGCGCGAGAGATTTTATACAGAAAAAATATGCTCTTAAATTGCATGCATATAGAAAAGGAAGGGGGGAGACAGAGAGAAAGAGAGAGAGAGAGGACGAGAGACCCTGAGACCTGTATTGATGAGAGAGAGAGAGAGAGAGAGAGAGAGAGAGAGAGAGAGGAGAGAGAGAGAGAGAGAGAGAGAGAGAGAGAAAGCGCTTATATCCCTCTGCAGAACCCGACCTGAGTTTCCCACTAAACAGCCCGCGGCCAAATCGCCACTCCTGATTGGGTAATTATGTGGGCGTGGTTTCGGGTTAATGGGTCAAAAGTGGAGAGGAAGCCGGGCGTCAGGGAGGGAGAATGGAGAGAATGGAGCTTTAGGAGTACAGGAGCGTGTTCCGACAGAGCCGCTTTGCTTTCGGCTAATGTGGCTTTTAAGAGCAGGAAGAATGCGCTCCTGTAGTCTGTTAATGTCTGACATCACCCGGAAAGGTGTGTGTGTGTGTGTGGTGTGTGTGTGTGTGTGTGTGGGTGTGTGGGTGTGGGTGGGGGAATGGGGGGGGGGGTTATCATATTCTTTATTATCACAAGTTCACACACAATGAGAAAAAAACCCACACAATATATATATATATATATATATATATATATATATATATATATATATATATATATATGTGTGGTGTGTGTGTGTGTGTTGTGTGTGTGGTGTGTGGTGATCAGAAAACATCTCCGCAATTCTCCCCTAATGACGGAAAACCACGTGACTTTAATCAGCGCCTGTTGTATGTTAATTAATAATAACGTTACATCAAATAAACACCATGAGACGTAACGGAGCGTTTCCGGTGTTCAGCTCGTGCACCTGCTCGTGCACAGAAGAGAAATAAATGAATAGAGAGAGGGAGGAAGAGAGGGATGTATTTATAATGACATTTCTTTTTGGTGATGGTGTTTTTGTTGTGGTGTGTTTATGTGTAAATATCACTGATGTCCGACCTGTTCAGTGGGAAGATAAAATGACGCAGGAAACGCGTATATTGGGGAGAACTGTGACTCCCAGCGGCTCCCTTTTACTGCTCTAGGACCTGTTTTAGGCCACGGCGGGAGATTCTCTCTCCTCTCTCTCTCTCTCTCTCTCTCTCCTCTCGCACACCAATTACAATTACTTATATTCTCATAATCACGTGGTTTAGGCGGAGGGAATTAAATTATATGAATAATATATACGTTTAAAGATGAATGCAAACAAATGGCAATTACAGATTAATATTGATTATGAATAACCCTTGTTTTATTTGTCGCTTTATTGCGGGTTTTTTTTTGCGTTTATTTGTTCCGTTGTATAAAGAGGTAAACTGAATGATCGATGATGTTTCGGACGATTTTATAATCGGAATAGTTTCGGAATTAATCGGAATTTTTCGAATGAATTGGAACGCGCATTTTAAACCCCCGCGAGTTATATATATATATATATATATATATATATATATATATATATATATATATATATATATATATATATATATATATATATATAAAGCGCACATTTGAATGACATGTTAATTACGTATACAGTAGGTGTAAAAAATTATACTATAAAAATCTTTTCTATCTAATATCTGTTTTTTTTCTTCTTAGGGCTGCAATATTGAATTTTAGCGCTTTGGTCCTGAAGCTCTATTTATTTATAAACACCTTCATCCTGTTTGCGTTTTTACAGTAAATTACAATTTACTGAGTGCAATTAAATCCTTTCATTCTACTACCACCACACACACACACACACTCACACACACACACACACACACACACACACACACACACACACACACACACACACACACACACACACACACACACACACACACACAATGCATCTTATTTCTTCGTTTTGCCGTTTCTCTTTCCTCTCTCCCGTGTGTGTGTGTGTGTGGTGGTGTGTGAGCGGTGTGTGTATGTTGTCTTTTAATCTTTTTCAGCTTAATAGCTTACTGCAGTCTACAGTATTATTGCTTCGTGTTCAGTTCAAATCACAAACATGATCAAATAAATAAGATGCACCGTTTAAGAATGAAAACAAACTTGAATGACGATCAACAGAGGTGTAAACACAAATGCACCAAAAAAAAAAGGGTACTTTATTTTGCCTCCGGATCTGAATGTGTATCTTTTTTTTTATATTGCAGCAAAGATGTAGTGTACATTAAACATAATGTGATGAAGGTTGAGCACTCACGTCTTTCCAGAAAAGAGTAAATCATAAAAGCTTTATGAATGAAAGTTGAGACTTGGCTTTTAATAACTCTGTATTTGGACGCCAGTCGTCGCCTCGCTGTCACCTTCCCAAGACCGAGCCGGACACGAAACACTCCGTCATTACACGTGGAAAAGTGTATATATATATATATATATTATATATATATATATATATATATATATATATATATATATATATATAAGATGATATAATATATAATAAGTGTGATTGAGAGATGGGAGGACGAGATGCCCGTGTGGCCCCGGAGAGAAAGTGCTGATTGTGGTCCTCATGGTTTTAACAAAAATGCTGAGGTCAGAAAAGACAAGGATTAGTAGTAACAGTATTTAAGGGGTTTAAGGTCCTGCCAGTGGGTTCGTTATAAGTTATAGCAAGTTATAACCTTCTACACACTGTGTGTGTGTGTGTGTGTGTGTGTGTGTGTGTGTGTGTGAGACGCCTGGTGCACAAAAATCCACGCAAGCCAACATTAGAAACTTTTTTTTATTATTATTATTTATCCAAAAGTAAAGTTTGAATTATAGTTTATATATATATATATATAATAGATAATATATATATATATATATATATATATAAAAAAAATCACATTTAACACTTTTTATTCAAATAGAAAGCGTAATCTACAAATCATTCTTTTTATGGTTAAATGAAATCTCCACTTTATTTATTTACCCTTTTAATAATCATATTTAACAAACGTTTAATGGTTATTTCTGGCCTTTAATGCATGGATATAATTTATTACATTGTGTAGGTTTTAATACAGAAAATATGTAATGTATTATATTATATTAAACATGTGTTTTAGTTTTTCTTTGGTCCCTCGTTTGCCATATTAAACCTCCCGCTTTACTTTACCTGTACCCAGAGCGATTTTCACTCTTCCTGCACCTCCTGCACACCTCGACATGCATTCTTAATAGGATTTAAGTTAGCATTTTGTGAAGAAAGCGCCTCGTGTTTACTGCATGGAGACGTCAACAAGGCGACGTCGTCTAGGTAAAGGGCCCACAAAAGAACTTCAACATTCTTACTTGACAACTCTGCAACCCGATCGCACCGCTGGCATAATGCTTCTTAACAGCCCTAATTACAGAGGCTGGAACAGTTTGGTGCGTTTATTCTCGCAGGTTCGGATGACCGGATGGCTTCGCCACACCTTTCCACCTCAGCAGTTCGCTATAGGGACGTCACGGCGTAGTGAACTTTTAACCTGCCGGGCCTCGGCGGAACAGGTTTCTCCCGGTTCCACTAAAGATGCGACGTGCTTACACGCCAATCAAACCGAATTATATATTTAAAAAAAACAACAAAAACCGCGAATACGAGAACGCAGTTGGGTCTCGGGATGTGTTGGGAAACGCGTGGAAGGTTCGGTGCTGCCGGGAATGCGTTCAACATTAGTGTTGGTTTGCTTAAAAATAAACTCAAAAAGCACTTCCTGTACATTCAACAGAAATGGCCTGACGCAGCTGAAACCATGTCGATTCCAAGGTGTGTGTGTGTGTGTGTGTGTGTGTGTGTGTGTGTGTGTGTGTGTGTGAGATTAATGGCAGAGGCGTTGGAAAGGAAGATAACAAAAAGGCTTAATTTCTAATATTAGCACTCGCATCTCGCAAGAACAAACTCCAGCGCTTCAGAGGAGAGAAACGTTCTTACCCAGTGTCGGAAAATCAGCCGTTTTCCAGCACATTTCATGCTTTTATTTTTGTGCCGTCTCACATTTCAAAACCTCCCCGTGAACAATAAAGACGACTGAATGGCATCTGAAAGGCTTTGTGAAAATAGCTGAATATGAAAATAAAATGAAGGGGGGGGAATGAAAGGCTGATATAAAAAGCACAAGGAAGACTTTCATGTGGAGGAAAAAAACAAAACAAAAACAGTTTCAGAAAATTAGACATTTTTTTTCCTGTTTCATGAAATCCCAAGTCAAATGTAATGCGTGACTAAATGGAAAACTGGGGGCACGGTGGCTTAGTGGTTAGCACGTTCGCCTCACACCGCCAGGGTCCGGGTTCGATTCCCGTCTCGGTCTTGTGTGTGTGGAGTTTGCATGTTCTCCCTGTGCCTCAGGGGGTTTTTCTCCGGGTGCTCCGGTTTCCCCCCGGTCCAAAAACATGCACGGTAGGTTGATTGGCACCTTGGAAAATTGTCCCTAGTGTATGAATGTGTGCGTGAATGTGAGTGTGTGTGTGCCCTGCGATGGGTTGGCATTCCATCCAGGGTGTATCCTGCCTTAATGCCCATAGACGCCTGAGATAGGCACAGACTCCCCGTGACCCGAGGGATATTGATCGGATAAAGCGGTAGAAGATGAATGAATAAATGGAAAACTCTGCAATGGCACACGTTATCATAACATTAGACACAAATACTTAATACTAAAGGTGATTTGAGATCTTTCAGCTTTTATATCTGTACATTCATTCATTCATTCACGGTCACGGGGAGTCTGTGTCTATCTCAGGCGTCTATGGGCATTAAGGCAGGATACACCCTGGATGGAATGCCAACCCATCACAAGACACACACACACACACATTCATACACTAGGGACAATTTTCCAAGGTGCCAATCAACCTACCGTGCATGTTTTTGGACCGGGAGGAAACCGGAGAACCGGGAGAAAAACCCCCTGAGGCACGGGGAGAACATGCAAACTCCACACACACATGGCCGAGACGGGAATCGAACCTGGACCCTGGCGGTGTGAGGCGAACGTGCTAATCGCTAAACCACCTTACCCCCCCTATATCTGTACAGTAACGTCTAATAAGAATTCTCTCTTGTGAGTCTCGGTGATCCTCGCACAAGTCCGTGTCTGTGTTTATCAGGATCTCGGATTTCCAGCATCCTCTCAAAAACATAAACCCGTGTGTAAATGACTGTATTTAATTATCTGTGTGTCCTGCAGTGCACTGGCGATTTTCCTGCTTCCACAATTTCATTCCCAAATCCATCCGCATGTTGTGCTCATGTGAGCGAGATTCCACTTTTCTCTCTTTTTTTTTTTTTAAATGATTGCATTTTAAACCAACTCTCGTGTCCATAAAAGTGAAAAGACGATTGAATGAAAGGAATGATATTAAAGTCATGAACAGGTTTGATCTTAATGCGTCATGGAGAAACGGGAAAAAAGAAACGGACTTTGCATCGAACCCTGAGGAACGGCGAGGTTTCCGTGTTGTATTTATTTCTCTGAACAGAAGTGTGTTAAATATCGATCGAGGCTGTTTGTTAGTAAACGTCAGGCGGTGATGACGGCGACTTGACGAGACCTGGAGTCCAGACAGGGTTCACATTCATCCTAAAAGTGTCCGATATCATTTACAGCAGTAGAGGAGGTGATTTTTATTATGGGAAATGCCATAAGAGTTTTGGGGAAGAACCACATGCACTATGGAGGGGGTGGGGGAAGTCAGGGTGCCAATACTTTTGCCACAGAGAGCATGATAAAAATGTCGTGTTGACGGTTTGACGATTGATTTTATAGTGATTTATTTCTTTCCAAGCCAGTGGTTAATTTTTGTAAATCATTATTTAAAGCAAACCTGCTTCGTCGCTGTTTGTTTACCAAACACGTTCTCGTAAACACTTTGTGTGTGTTTTTTTTTTTCCTCGCTCGCACATCAATTACACGCAAGCAATAAACGCCATCTCGACTCGTTATTTACGTAAATGAGCAAATAACAACAACGAGCGGTTTGGAAACAACGTTTAGAACAGATCATACTCTCGCGCGCGTGTTGCAAATATATCCTTTTTTTTTTTTTTTTTTGCATTTCTTTTTCCCAGAATGCAGCACAAAACCCCGATTTTATTTATTTATTTATTTATTTCATTTACACGAAATCAGACCAGGGGCGCCAATAAAAAGGCCACCTCGCGTGGAGTCGGCATCTGTTTCCAGCATCGGTTCGTGCATTTTTCCCTTTTATGAAAACGCGGAAATCCTCTTAGAATGTAGAGTAAACTGATTACGATACTGTGAGGGATTATGGGTGGCTGGGTGCCGTCAGATTACGTTTGAGGCAAAGCGAAGCGGCATCAGCCCTGACACGGGTGAAACGCTGGCGTCCTCTGCTTTATAATTCCGGCGTGTAATCTCTTTCTCACATACACTCGTATGGAATACGGCGAGAATAAAAACCACAACCGTCGCCTACACACGAGGCCACATCACAGCCATCTACAGTCACGCGGCGAAAATGCAGTGTTTTAGCGCAAAAAACAAACAAAAAAAACAACCCTAAATAATAATAATATCATTTATAATTAATAATAATAATTACCCTAAATAATATTTACACTGGACACTTTATACACTATTTTTATTTAAATGTATCTTTATTCATTCATTCATCTTCTATCTACCACCTAACCTACCGCTTTATCCGATCTTCCCTCGGGTCACGGGGAGTCTGTGCCTATCTCAGGCGTCTATGGGCATTAAGGCAGGATACACCCTGGATGGAATGCCAACCCATCACAGGACACACACACACACACGGGACAATTTTCCAAGGTGCCAATCAACCTACCGTGCATGTTTTTGGACCGGGGGAGGAAACCGGAGAACCCGGAGAAAAACCCCCTGAGACACGGGGTGAACATGTAAACTCCACACACACATGTCCGAGACGGGAATCGAACCCGGACCCTGTCGGTGTGAGGCGAACGTGCTAACCACTAAACCACCGTGCCCCGGTTATCTTTATTTTTATTCTATTTTATTTAATCTACATTTTATTTATAATGTCTCTGCATTTTTGTCTATTTTCTTCTTCCTTCCGTTATGTTTACATGTTTACAAGACGGCGTAAAAAGCATTTCACACAATAGCCTACTGTATATGTGACAAATAAAATGTGAATATTTATTAATTCATGCTAAAATGACGGCATGTTGTTGTAAAAGGCTTGTGACCCAAACACAAAGCTAACAGACAAATAAGGCACAGTGTGATGTGATTCAAAATTAAACATGATACTTTATTTCTGTAAAATTCATCGCTATATATATATATATATATATATATATATATATATATATATATATATATATATATATATATAATAATGTTTTTATTTGTTTATTTACTTTCCTCATTAATTGGATTGGTGAATATAAAAGTCTATAAAAGTCTACAAGTTTTAAAACACAATTTGTTTTACAAATTATTATTATTATTATTTTTTTTTTTTTACAATTCAGTAATATTCAGCAATGAAGACTTTATTTGTCACATAAACATTTACAGTACAGTGATATTGTTTTTGCTTTGCATATCCCAGCTTGTTTGTTTGGATGCCGGGGTCAGACATGATACGGCGCCCCCTGGAGGACAGAGGGTTAAGGGCCTTCCTCAAGGGCCCAAGTGTGGCAGCTTGGTGATACAGAGGCTCGAACCCTCGACCTTCTGATCAGTAACCCATGCCTTAAACCACTAAGGTACAGCACCTCTCCCTTCATTCGTTTTTGTTGCTACTAATAAACAGTGACACAGTAATATAAACTAATAAACATGTTTTAGACCAAACCAAAATGAATCACGTTCAGCTTCCCCGAGTCTTTCAAAACCTGCAGATAAAAGAAAAGAAAAAAAGTGTTTAACATTCATTCATTCATTCATCTTCTACCGCTTTATCCGATCTTCCCTCGGGTCACGGGGAGTCTGTGTCTATCTCAGGCGTCTATGGGCATTAAGGCAGGATACACCCTGGATGGAATGCCAACCCATCGCAGGACACACACACACACAATCACACTCACATTCATACACTAGGGACAATTTTCCAAGGTGCCAATCAACCTACCGTGCATGTTTTTGGACCGGGGGAGGAAACCGGAGAACCCGGAGAAAAACCCCCCTGAGGCACGGGAAGAACATGCAAACTCCACACACAGACACATGGCCGAGACGGGAATCGAACCCGGACTCTGGCGGTGTGAGGCGAACGTGATAACCACTAAACCACCATGCCCCTTACATTCAAACAATTCAAATACAATCTTTTCAAATTATCACATGATTGTCGTACCACAGTCTTAAAATTAATATTTAGACTATAGCGTGTATATTTGATATATATTGTAGATTTCTTTTCTTGCTAAATTGATGCATAAATAATGTATAATAAATGTATAATAAAATAAATAATTTTCCTCCATTTTCCCCTTAAACACAAAACAAATCCAGCACGCGAGAATCCGAGAGGCTTAAAAACAAACACTCAAATAAATGAATAATAAAAGAAACATATTTTACACTCTAATTAAATTGTGTATTTGAACGACATCAATGTAGATGTAAAATATTACATGGAATATTTTTGTACACTATGGACGTTTTCCCTTTTAGAATCACGTTAAAGGAGGTGGAAGAATTTGGACTTCTATTAAAACCCCATAAATACTTTATTAAGGATGCCTGACGTTTCCAGCCGTATGTGGTTCCTCCTGAAACGTTTACATGACGTTTCCCTTCAGCTGAACTGAGACACCCAAATCTGTTCCAGTTTAACCGTGTCCTTCTGCACCACTCCTACTTCATATAAAGCAGATCTTCATGGAGATGGATTTGTGCACAAAGGTGTACAAGGGTGTCTCCACAAGTGCACACTACAATCTAGTGGAGGTTCTTATAACAGTAGATTGGCGATTAATTAATTAATTGGAGTTTCCGTAGTCCCCCCCACCCCCCAAATATGACATGGTGACGCACTGACGAATCCGAAGAGCTCGTTCCCAAGAGGGGGCGGGGTTTCATCAGTCATATGGAAATGCTTCGGGTTTGCAACTTCAGACGTTCAACAATCCAAAGCAGCACGACTCATTTATTCCAGCACCTCAAACACAATCGCGATGTTCAATGTGTGGTGCTGAGGGATAAACATGACTGCAGCAAACCCCCCAAAAAAACACTACAAACAGGTACAAACAGTGCACACACACACCCCCCCCCCCACTGGGGAATGGGATGTTTAAGGAGGACAAACATGGTGGACATAGTGGT
>JACRUU010000012.1:2324360-2329360 GCA_030449085.1 Kryptopterus vitreolus
AGTCTATGTAGATGCTCTATGCATGTAGCTAATCTATGTATGTAGAGTCTATGTACATACTCTATGCATGTAGCTAATCTATGTATGTAGAGTTTATGTAGATGCTCTATGCATGTAGATAATCTATGTATGTAGAGTTTGTGTAGATACTCTATGCATGTAACTAATCTATGTATGTAGAGTCTATGTAGATACACTATGCATGTAGCTAATCTATGTATGTAGAGTCTATGTAGATGCTCTATGCATGTAGCTAATCTATGTATGTAGAGTCTATGTAGATACTCTATGCATGTAGCTAATCTATGTATGTAGAGTCTATGTAGATGCTCTATGCATGTAGCTAATCTATGTATGTAGAGTCTATGTACATACTCTATGCATGTAGCTAATCTATGTATGTAGAGTCTATGTAGATGCTCTATGCATGTAGCTAATCTATGTATGTAGAGTCTATGTACATACTCTATGCATGTAACTAATCTATGTATGTAGCGTCTATGTAGATACACTATGCATGTAGCTAATCTATGTATGTAGAGTCTATGTAGATACTCTGTACATAGATAATCTATGCAGATACTATGTATCTACTTTGTAGATCAGGGGTGTCGAACTCCATTCCTGGAGGGCCGCAGCGCTGCAGTGTTTTGTTCCCACCCAGCTCCAACATACATACATACCACGTAGTTTTCATATAAACCTTGATTAGTTGGATGAGGTGTTTCTTAATTATGGTTGGAGTTAAACTTTGCAGGTCCTCTGCCCTTCTGGAACTTAGTTCGACACCCCTGGTGTAGATATTCTATGTATGCAGCTGGTAGTTTTACATACAGATACATGATCCTCTATAACGAGTGTAAAATCATTGTCTAATGCTTGGATGAAAACGTGCATTACATACATACAATACACAAGTCCCACTGTGCACTTATAACAGCAGGAATAATAATAGGAATTTCTGATCGTTCAGTTACATGTGCATTAATGAGACTAGGCGAGTGTGTGTGTATGTGTGTGTCCAGTGCGGCTGATGTCAACTTTTCCTACTCCATCTCTAATGCCATATGATCATGGATGCAGGAAAAGCTATTAAGCCTCTGAGCTTGCAATTACATTTACATCATGTATCAGACGCCCTTATCCAGAGCGACTTACAATTGCGCCATTGAGGGTTAAAGACCTTGCTAAAGGGCCCACTAGTGGAAGCTTGGCGGTGGTAGGAATTGAACCAGCGATCTTCCGGTCCAAAGGCCAATGCCTTAATTGGCCTTGTGTATAAGTGTATGGCTGGGATTGTAGGAGCTACGCTGATCAGGGTTCAAGTCCCCGTTACAACAAGGGAGTTACAGATTTACACACACACATGCATACACTAGAGACAATTTTCCAAGGTGCCAATCAACCTACAGTGGATGTTTTTGGACCGGGGGAGGAAACCGGAGAACCCGGAGAAAAACCCCCTGATGCACGGGGAGAACATGCAAACTACACACACACACATGGCCGAGACAGGAATCAAACCCAGACCCTGGTGTGAGGGGAACGTGCTAACCACTAAACTACCGTGTCCCTTGAAAAGTGTTTAAGTATCTAAATTAAAAACAGTAAACGAAGTAGAACGAATAGAAATAGATAAAAGAAAAGTAAGTAAATAGAAAAATATATAATATAATATAATATAATATAATATATGGAGGCACGGTGGCTTAGTGGTTAGCACGTTCGCCTCACACCGCCAGGGTCCGGGTTCGATTCCCAGTCTCGGCCATGTGTGTGTGGAAGTTTGTGCATGTTCTCCCCGTGCCTCAGGGGGTTTTTCTCCGGGTTCTCCGGTTTCCCCCCGGTCCAAAAAACATGCACGGTAGGTTGATTGGCACCTTGGAAAATTGCCCCTAGTGTGTGAATGTGTGTGTGTGTGTGAGAGTGTGTGCCCTGCAAAGGGTTGGCATTCCATCCAGGGTGTATCCTGCCTTAATGCCCATAGACGCCTGAGATAGGCACAGACTCCCCGTGACCCGAGGGAAGATCGGATATAGCGGTAGAAGATGAATGAATGAATGAATATAATATAATATAATATATTATAGTTCTCATCGAAAGTTCAAATCCCGACACCGCCAAACTACCACCGCAAGGCCCGTAATCCTCAACTGCTCCGTTGTATAAAGTGTATCTGCCAAGGGTTTGGACACGGTGATCAGATGTCCACAACCTTGGCCCATTTCTTTTATTTATAAAGAATATCTCTCTGAAGTAGGTGGCACGGTGGTTTAGTGGTTAGCACGTTCGTCTCACACCGCCAGGGTCCGGGTTCGATTCCCGTCTCGGCCATGTGTGTGTGGAGTTTGCATGTTCTCCCCGTGCCTCAGGGGGTTTTTCTCCAGGTTCTCCGGTTTCCTCCCCGGGTCCAAAAACATGCACGGTAGGTTGACTGGTACCTTGCAAAATTGTCCCGGGTGTGTGTGTGTGTGTGTGTGTGTGTGTGTGTGTGTATCCTGTGATGGGTTGGCATTTCATCCAGGGTGTATCCTGCCTTAATGCCCATAGACGCCTGAGATAGACACAGACTCCCCGTGACCCGAGGGAAGATCGGATATAGCGGTAGAAGATGAATGAATGAATCTCTCTGAAGTATCATTCCTAATATTAAACATTACATTATAGAACTATTGCTACTGGACTGTGTAAAGAATAAAGCTGTACCTGATCGTTGCGGTCGTCTGGCGTGAAATCTACAGAAGAAGAAGGAAAAGATGCGAGAATTAATGCAGATCTTTTATATACCGTATACAATTGTGAGGGTGATTATACATGCAGTAAGGTATACAGTGCAAGTTTGTGTACACTTGTGCGCACGGCTCTCCAGGAGCTGTTACTGTAGTAGCTTTATGTTGCTCTCCGCCATCATTAACATTCAACATTATGCTGGCGTTAAAAAGCTGATGCAAATGTCTGTAATAGCCTGCAGTCAGCACTGTCCAATAAATATGTATTTTTTCCGAAAGAAAAGCATAATTACTATGCAGACTTGAAAAGAATAAAACATTGGAGTTCTGGGATGACTAGTTAACTACAATTGAACTTGAGAAAAGGCAGCCAAGTTGAACAAATGTTTTAGAAACGGGGAACCTGGGGGCCTGAATTCGTATTCAGGACGTTCACTGGAGTGATTAATGGCTATAATGGAAGCGCATCAGTGCAAGTGCATGGGATCATGAGTGCAAGACTGTAGCGTACATGCACACGCAACGCGTACACGTGCAATATTCCGACGTGAACACGCCGAGCACCAACACACCTGTTTGAGTCCAGGGCCAGGGGCTGGGATTTAGCGGCGTCTCGGCAAGGTCTTCTCCCATCTCCCTGTCCATCTTTCCCTTGGAGTCGTTTCTAGATTGAGACAGAGAGAAAGCCTGAGGGGGTTAAAACTACTTTATAGAATGTTCTTCACGTTTCTTGTTAAGATCATCACTCATAACCAATTTACAAATATCCCCTTTCAGTTTGTCCTCATGGACAGTACCAGTCCTGATTAGTAAGGAAGCGGCGTAAGCTCAGTGTTTTAATGCGCTGGGATCGCCAAGCTGACACCTGAACCCTCTGTGCTCCAGGGGGCGCTGTAACATGGACGACCCAGTGCTGTGACCCCAGCTTCCAAAACAAGCTGGGATATGCGGAGAAAGAATTTCACTGTGCTGTAATGTATATGTGATAAATAAAGGCTCTTCTGTTCTATTCTATGTTGCATTAATGCCAACCCATCACTAGTTCGCTCCTGGCTGTCTCGCAGAGGAAGGAGGCGTGTGTGTGTGTGTGTGTGTGTGTGTGAGAGAGAGAGTTTGAAGACTTGCTACAAGTAGGAAATGGAATAAATAAATAAATAAATAAATAAACGGTATACAGTCATTATTTTGAAAAAAAATGTCATATAGTCAGCTTGGTGGTGGTGGGTTTTGAACCTGTGACCTTCCGGTCCATAGCCCAATGCCATCCCTATACATTCATTCATCTTCTACTGCTTTATCCGACCTTCCCTGGTGCCTGTGCCTATTTCAGGCGTCTATGAGAATTAAGCCAGGATACATCCTGGATGGAATGTCAACCCATCACATACATTCACACACTAGGGACAATTTTTCAAGGTGCCAATCAACCTACCGTGCATGTTTTTGGACCGGGGGGAGGAAACCGGAGACCACGGAGAAAGACCCCCTGAGACACGGGGAGAACATGCAAACTCCACACACACATGGCCGAGACGGGAATCGAACCAGGACCCTGGAGGTGTAAGGCGAACGTGCTAACCACTAAGCCACCGTGTCCCTCCAGTACCAGTCCACGTTTGCAAATAAATTGCTGGCTTTGGGAAACATCTTCAAGGTTCATGGGTTACAGAGGTTAAGAGGTGAACATGTAAACCACTAAACCACCGTGCCCTCATTCTATACAATCAAATATAAAAAAATACTTAAAATAAATGGTCGGTAGCAAAATTCAAATGGATTGATTACTCAATCATTCATTCATTCATTCATTCATCTTCTACAGCTTTATCCGACTTGTCTCTCGGGTCGCGGGGAACCTGTTCCTATCTCAGGTGTCTTGGGGCATCGTGGCAGGACACACCCTGTATGGAATGCCAAACCATCGCACACACACACTCACATTCACCCACTATTGACAATTATTCCAAGGTGCCGTGGAGGAAACCGGAGAAAACCCTGCTGAGGCACGGGGAGAAAATGTAAACTCCACACACATGGTGGAGGCATGCATCGGACCTCCGAACCCTGGAGGGGTGAGAGGAACCACTAAACCACCGTGCCACTGAATCATATGTAATAAAAATAATTGGTGATTCATTTTGAACAAATCAATGAACTGATTCGAATCACCTGATATACTATACTGATGAGGGTTGGATTTGAACCTGCTATGACAATATAAGAATAAAGTTAGGAAAAGCCATTTGGAGACGCTTCATGGCTCTCATTAGC
>JACRUU010000012.1:2334360-2341860 GCA_030449085.1 Kryptopterus vitreolus
TCTCTCTCTCCGATGGATCTTATCTCTCTCTCTCTCGTTTCAGAAGCCGGGGTTAAAAAGGAGGTGCGGCGAGAGGAAGGTGTCACCTTTTAGAAAGCGAGAGCGGCGCTCTTCATGTTCAAAATGGGAGTTTAGACGTTCTCATTACGAGCAGGTGGTCACGTGCGCGCACACACACATACACACACACACACACGCACGCACGCACACACTCGCGCGCGAGCGCACAAAATGTCATTTTTCCATCCCTCTCATCCACCAGAATGGAATATAATATCTTTATCGCCGCATCAACCCGCCATTTAGCCCCCCGGTGTGCCTCCAAATGTCACTTTACATCCACAATTCCATTCGGAGACTTCTCTCAGACACAAAATGTGAAACGGACAACATTTATTGACAGGAAAATGATTTTCAGGGGGGGGGAGAGAGAGAGAGAGAGAGAGAGAGAGGAGAGATAAATAAATAAATAAATAAAAAATCACATTCTTGAAGAGTAAAACTATTTGCAGATATGTGCACATAGATATGTTGTGGATTGTAGATTTGTAATATCAGATATATTGGTGAAATAGATGCTTATGTGTGTGTGTGTGTGTGTGTGTGTGTGTGTGTGTGTGAGTGCATGTTTTCCCCTGAGCTTGTTATATGGCATTTTTAATATTGCCCTCAAATGCTATTCCATTTAAATGCCAGTTCTCGCGAATGAAAACTGATCCAAGTTCAAGGTCAGAATAGCACATCAGCTCGCTGTGACACGCCCTCTACTGCGACCTTCAGCTAAGATGCTTTTCACACTGGGCGTGCTCACTGTGCAGCTTAGTGGTTTAAGGCCCTGGGCTGCTTAACGGAAGGTCGGGGGGGGTCGAGCCCCGGTATCGCAACCCTTGGGTCCTTGAGCAAGGCCCTTAACCCTCTGTGCTCCAGGGGGCGCTGTATCACGGCTGACCCTGAACAAGCTGGGATATGCAAAGCAACTATTTTCACTGTGCTGTAATGTTTATGTGACAAATAAAGGCTATTCTATTCATCAACGTCATTGTGTGAATATATTATATATTATACAGGCATTCCTAGGAATTTTAGGTTTTCTATTATATATATATATATACACACACACACACACACATATATATATATACATATATATATATATATATATATATATATATATATATATATATATATATATATATATATATATATATATATAGATTTGTAGGAAAGCAAATGGAAACTCCTTTTGAGCAAAATTTCACTGGAAAGTGACGGATTTAATAGAATAGAATATAAAAATATAAAATAGAATGTAGGGGAACGGTGGTTTAGTGGTTAGCACGTTCGCCTCACACCACCAGGGATCCAGGTTCGATTCCCGTCTCGGCCATGTGTGTGTGTGGAGTTTGTGCATGTTCTCCCCGTGCCACTGTGGGTTTTTCTCCGGGTTCACCGGTTTCCTATCCCGGTCCAAAAACATGCACGGTAGGTGGTTGATTGGCACCTTGGAAAATTGTCGCTACTGTATGAATGTGTGTGTGTGTGTGTGTGTGTGAGTGTGTGTGTGCTCTGCGATGGGTTGGCATTCTATCCAGGGTGTATCCTGCCTTAATGCCCATAGACGCCTGAGATAGGCACAGACTCCCCGTGACCCGAGGGAAGATCGGATAAAGCGGTAGAAGATGAATGAATGAATGTATAGAATAAAGTACATAAATATAATATATTATAATATATATATATATTTCTCCAGTAGTAAAAGTGTGGTCACCTGACTCACACACACATATTGCCCGAAGGTACCTGAGAAGTTGACCATAACATTAATCATTAATCATCTTTTTGGCCACACATTCCTTATCACAATCAAGACGTATTCTATAAAAACCGTAACTCACAACATACATGGCTTTGTTTGACTCGATATCATATTACGGTGCAATAAGAGTCTTTTCACATAAGCAAAGAGTCTCGTGCTAAAAATGCTAATAAACGTTAAAAGCTGTAATAAATCGTAGTACTTTGTAAACGTAAGTACATTGAAACGCAAATACTTTTGAAAGGGTGTTACATTTTACCCGGGAGGGGGTGTGGCTCAGTGGTTACTGATCGGAAGGTCGGGGGTTCGAGCGCCAATATCGCCGAGCTGCAAAGCTGGGATTGGTGAAGAAAGAATTTCACTGTGCTGTAATGCATAAGTGACCAATACATTTACACCATTTGGCAGACGCCTTTATCCAGAGCGACTTACAACTGAGCAATTCAGGGTTAAGGGCCTTGCTCAAGGGCCCACTGGTAGCAGCTTGGTGGTGGTGGGGTTTGAACCCGTGATCTTCCGGTCCAGAGTCCAACACCATAACTCTTCTATTCATTTATTTTTCTATTTGTGCATTCAAACGTGCACATCTAAATATATTCGTACCGCTCGTCATCACGACACCGAACAGATTCGGATTTGAAGTAAGGATTCCGGATTGAAAAGGAGAAATCGCAGATAATTTGTGCAAAAAAAAACAAAACAAAATGGAACGCGTGAGAGTAAAACGTTGTCAAATAAATAAATAAATAAATAAATAAATTTTAAAAATGAAGTACGTATATCAGGGCTTCTTGCTTGTTTTAAGGGCATTTTTTGCCGTGTAAAATGAAAAGTGCTGGTTTGAACAGACCACAAGCTCAAGCAACATCGACCAAAACGTCAATACATACTATAATACTATTAAATCATAAAAAAGGGTTCGGACCTTTTACGCCTATTAAGAGCGTCTTCGTACCGCAGGATCTCAGAAGTGAAACACTTCATTTGGTTTCAGATTGATGAAGAAGCTGGTTTGGAGAGAGAGAGAGAGAGAGAGATGGGATCAGAGAAGACGACTAGAAGCTGGAAATAGAAGCAGACAGAAAGGAAAAAGAGAGAGAGAGAGAGAGAGAGAGAGAGAGAAGCTCAGCGCTGAGAATCCACACGACTTAGAAGGGATAACAATAATTCCGTGCATAAACCATCAGATATTACGCCTCGCGTTGTGAGCATCCTGAACAGCACACGGGAACACGCTCTAATCTTATTTATTTAAGAGCTTTACCAGCAGATATGCAGTCTTTTAGCCGAGTGTTGGACCGCTGTGAGATTACGCAAAGCAAAAAAAAAAAAAAAAAAAAGTGTGTCGAGTGTCGGTAATGACGGTGAAAAACGACGGCTGATATTCGCGTCGGCGCGGAAAATAGTTCGGCGTGAACTGGTGGAGCCGACAAACACCTGTAATCCAGGAGGAGTGATCATTGGCTCGATCATACAACAAATGAGCCGAGGAAAGAAGAATTTACGTATTAGATCTGATAAGCTAATAAAAAAAAAAAAAAAATATATATATATATATATATATATATATATATAATATATATATATATATATATATATATATATACTGGAAATACTGGGGTTTCGAACCCCCGACCTTCTGATCAGCAGCCCAGCGCCTTAAACCACTATGCTACAACCCCCAGCATATAGTGAAACACTTTCTTTGCATATACCAGTTATATGTAGGGTCATAATGCACTGCCCCTGGAGCACAGGGGGTTAAGGGCCTTCTCCAAAGGGCCCCAGAAGTTACAGCTTGCTCGATCACCTGTTGTTCAGATCAGAAATGGTCGTAAATAAACTTTTATGAATCGACTGAAAAAGCAACAACGGCGACAAAAATGAAATGATATACAGGCACAGGAAACCACTTCAATATGGCCTGCCGGAGTAAATAACATGTTTATGCATGTGAGGGAGAGGGACAAAATAATGTCTATGTTTTTGTGGGAGAGGGACAAAATCAACGTATATTTTTGTGGAATCGAGACAAAATAATGTATATTTTTGGGGGACAAAATAAACGTATATTTTTGCGGGAGAGGGACAAAAAAAATTATATTTTTGCAGGAGAGGGACAAAATAACGTATATTTTTGACACAGTATGGATGAGCGGGACAAAATAACATGTATTTTTGTGGGAGCGGGACAAAATAACGTATATTTTTTGATGAAGCGGGACAAAATAATGTATATTTTTGCGGGAGAGGGACAAAATAACGTATATTTCTGCGGGAGCGGGACAAAATAACGTATATTTTTGCAGGAACGGGACAAAATAATGTATATTTTTGCGGGAGCGGGACAAAATACCTTATATTTTTGCAGGAGCGGGACAAAATAATATGTATTTTTGCGGGAGCGGGAAAAAATATTATATATTTTTGCGGGAGCGGGACAAAATAATATGTATTTTTGCGGGAGCGGGACAAAATAACGTATATTTTTGGCGGGAGGGGCGGGACAAAACGTAGCGGGAACAATAATAATTATTTTTCGGGAGCGGGGATAATAATAAATGTATTTTTGCGGGAGCGGGACAAAATAACGTATATTTTTGCAGGAGCGGGATAAAATAATATGTATTTTTGCGGGAGAGGGAAAAAATAACATATTTTGCGGAATCGAGACAAAATAAACATTTATTTTGCAGGAGCGGGACAAAATAACGTATATTTTTGTGGGACAAAATAACGTCTATTTTTGCGGGAGAGGGACAAAATAAACGTATCTTTTTGCAGGAGCGGGACAAAATAACATTTTTGCACAAGAGGGACAAAATAACGTATATTTTTGGAGAGGGACAAAATAACGTATATTTCTGGGGGACAAAATAACGTATATTTTTGTGGGAGCGGGACAAAATAAACGTATATTTTGGGGGACAAAAAAAAAGTATATTTTTGCGGGGTGCGGGACAAAATAACGTATATATTTATGCGGGATCGAGCGGGACGTCTCTAATGCAGGTCTCAAACGGGAAGTGCAAATACGTCCTTACTGCACATAAGTAGATTTTTATAGTAACATTACTTTACTTCACTATTTACAACGTTTTACTCTCACGCGTTACATTTTTTTTGCACGAATATCTTCACTTTCTACTTTTCAATCCAGAATCCTTACTTTAAATTCAGATCTGTCGTGAAAAAATTATATATATATATATATATATAATATATATATATATATATATATATATATATATATATATATTACATTCATAATCTACTACCGCTTTATCTGATCTTTCCCTCGGGTCACGGGGAGTCTGTGTCTATCTCAGGCGTCTATGGGCATTAAGGCAGGATACACCCTGGATGGAATGCCAACCCATCACAGGACACACACACACACACACACACACACATTCATACACTAGGGACAATTTTCCAAGGTGCCAATCAACCTATCATGCATGTTTTTGGACCAGGGGAGGAAACCGGAGAACCCGGAGAAAAAAAAAACCCTGATAGAACCCTGGCAGTGTGAGGCGAACGTGCTAACCACTAAGCCTCCGTGGCCATATATATATATATATATATATATATATATATATATATATATATATATATATATATATATATATACATATATATATACATACACTAAATATTTGTAGTTTATTACTATAATTAAGTAACAGAATGTTCCTTTGGAAAGTTTCTCCAGTGAGGAGAACGAGTAAAAGAAGAGCTGCATTTAACAGACAATACATGAAATATGGATTTATTGCGACGGGTCGTTCCAAAAGCGTATACCAAAGCGCGCTCTGTATAATACCGCGGCGACTGTCTCTCTAATGACGCAATCGAGCTTTCGGAGCATTCACTGCATTCACATTTTTACAACACTCGTATCGTTTTATTTTGTTGTATTTATCCCGTAAAGGCCTTTACGTGAAAATATTCTCCCAAAAATGTGTACACTCCTGTATAGGGAAAAACGTCCATTGATCCCGATGGTTAGCTACAAGTGCAGTTTATTAATAAATGCTGATAAACATGTTTAATATGAATAAAGTGGAATCAGAGCGTAATATCCGACGCAGAGAGACAAACTGTGCGCTTGTGACTTTTGGCGGAACGTCGTCGCGAGGCACATTGTGTTCCCGACAAAGCCGGGACTATTGCGGGAATAAAAGGGAGTCGCTGCTTCATAACCGCCGCCTTCCGTTCCCTCGTTCCGACTCCCGACCCCTCCGCGCCGAAAGTGGGGCCCCCTCACAAAAGCCAGCGAGGGAGAGGAATTCTTTCAGGGCCTCTTTTTTTTTTTTTTTCCTGGGCTCCGAGACAAAAGCAGTGCAGACCCCGGTGCCACAGAGGGGACGAGATCAGATAGAACAAGGACCCCCACTCGTTCTCTCTCCCTCTTTCTTTCTCCCTCTCTCTCCTGCAGGGAGGTTAATTTAACTTCGGCTAATTAACATGTGGCACGGCTACAGGGTAAAATGCCGCCGCTGCCAGACTGAAAGCACAAAACCCCCAAACCCACCCCCCCCCACCTCCCTCCCTCCCTCCTCCCTCCCTCCATCACTCCCTCCCTCTGTCCCTCGCCCCCCCCTCCTCCTCCTCACTGCTCTCTTTGTTGATTTTCAAGAAAGTGGCATTCATGAAGCATTAATAATTTGCACCTTTTTTGTCTCTCCCTCTTTCTCTCTCTCTCTCTCTCTCTCGCAGGGTTCCCAAACCCAACAATGACCGCTTCAAGGTACCTTTTTGTTTTTTTTTTTGCCAGCCCCCCCCTCACTTCCAAGCAGTCCCTCAAACCCCCCCCCCCCCCCAACCCAGCTCCGCAGGTTCAGCTCCACCTTCTTCAATCTGGACCCTCGACGCCGGCACTTAGCGGCGAATGAATTGGAACGCGAGGGACCGCCGTGTGAAAGGAGGAAGGAGAGCGTGCGAGTGTGAGAGGGAGAGAGCGAGCGAGTGAATGTGAAACGTTAATAGAGAAGGTGTCACTCTTGAGTGTGGAGTGGGGGGGGGGGGGGGGGGGGGTGTCGGGGGGGGGGGGGCGGGGGTTCACACATTTAGGCCACAGAGATGTTGGCGCAATAGGAAGAAGAAAAGGTTTCTCACCCCCCCCCTTTTTTTTTTTTTTGCACCCCGTTTTCTTTTCTACCAGGAGCAACTGTTGCTCTCCTGATCCTGACCCCCCCCCCCCCTCACAAAAAATGAACTTCCACCACCTGTACCATGGCTTTCGTGTCGAACCCGGCGCTAAACTGGAGGTAATAAGTAGGTATAAGAGTTTTCAGCCGCATAAATTTTCGCTTGTTGGCTGAAAGAAAGGAGAGAGAGAGAAAAAGAGGGAGAGAAAGAGAGAAAAAAGACCCCAGATGCCTTTATCTAAAGCGACTTACAACTTGCACAGTTGAGGGTTTAGGGGCCTTTCTCAAGGGCCCACTAGTGGCAGCTAGTGGTGGTGGTGGTGGTGGAATTTGCCTTAACTACAGAGATACCACTTTCCTGCTCTGGCAGCTATAACACCACTAGAACACCACTAGAACACCACTAGAACACCACTAGAACACCACTAGAACACCACTATGAGAAAGGGCGATCAGGAAAAAGACCCCAGATGCCTTTATCTAAAGCGACTTACAACTTGCACAGTTGAGGGTTTAGGGGCCTTTCTCAAG
>JACRUU010000012.1:2346860-2349360 GCA_030449085.1 Kryptopterus vitreolus
ATACATATATATTTCATGCAGAATTTTTTTTGAAAAACAACAAAGGCATTAGCTGTCTTAGCATCTTTATTATTGCTAGTTTCATTCTTAGCATTTTTACTAATGATATTTTCTGTCATAGCCGCTTTACTAACGCTAGTTTCTGTCTTAGCATCTTTACTAACGCTAGTTTCTGTCTTAGCATCTTTAGTAATGATATTTTCATTCTTAGCATCTTTACTAAGGCTAGTTTCTGTCTTAGCATCTTTACTAACGCTAGTTTCTGTCTTAGCATCTTTAGTAATGATATTTTCATTCTTAGCATCTTTACTAAGGCTAGTTTCTATTGTAGGCGCTTTACTTACGCTAGTTTCATTCTTAGCATTTTTACTAATGATATTTTCTGTCTTGTAGCCGCTTTACTAACGCTAGTTTCATTCTTAGCATCTTTACTAATGCTAGTTTCTATTGTAGCCACTTTACTAACGCTAGTTTCATTCTTAGCATTTATACTAATGATATTTTCTGTCTTAGCCTCTTTACTAATGCTAGTTTCTATTGTAGCCGCTTTACTAACGCTAGTTTCATTCTTAGCATCTTTACTAATGCTAGTTTCTATTGTAGCCGCTTTACTAATGCTAGTTTCATTCTTAGCATCTTTACTAATGCTAGTTTCTATTGTAGCCGCTTTACTAATGCTAGTTTCATTCTTAGCATCTTTACTAATGCTAGTTTCATTCTTAGCATCTTTACTAATGCTAGTTTCATTCTTAGCATCTTTACTAATGCTAGTTTCATTCTTAGCATCTTTACTAATGCTAGTTTCATTCTTAGCATCTTTACTAATGCTAGTTTCATTCTTAGCATGTTTACTAATGATAGTTTATGTCTTAGCCTCTTTACTAATGCTAGTTTCTATTGTAGCCTCTTTACTAATGCTAGTTTCTACTGTAGCCGATTTACTAACGCTAGTTTACTAGTTTACTAATGCTAGTCTTAGAATCTTTACTAATGCAGGTTTCTGTATTAAACTCTTTACTGTAACAAGAGTTTCTATTTTAGACACTTTACTAATGCTACTTTCATCCTTAGCATCTTTACTAATGCTAGTTTCTGTGTTAAGACTTCTTACTGTAATGCTAGTTTGTTTTAGCCTCTTTTGATAATGCTAGTTTCTGTCTTAGCCTCTTTACTATTTCTAGTTCCTTTCTCAGCCTCATGACCAATGCTAGACACTTTCTGTTTTAGTCTATTTACTAATTCTAGTTTAATTCTTAGCATCTTTACAAATGCTAGTTTCTACTTGAGCCTCGTTACTAATGCTAATTTTCACATGTAAAAAAACAAAAACATACGGCAAAGCCCTCATTTCTCAACATTTCAAGTTACAGCGTGAACATTATAACGTTCCGACACCTTTGATCCTTCCATAAACAATAAATAAAAAACAAAACGCTTGAAGAACAAATGAGATCTATAAGATATTTTATTCTAACAGCCATTCAAGGCCTTTTCCATTGTTCATTCATTCTTGAATTCATTCATTCATTCATCTTAATGAAGTGCTTTATATCCTGGTCATAGCCGTGGGGTGCTTCACACACACACACACACACACACACACACACACACACACACACACACACACACACACACACACACACACACACACAGCTCCACCTCTCTTCATTAGGCTTCTACAAGTGCCAGCAGCTGTGATCATAATATGCAATGATCAACAGGCACTGGATACACACATGTACACACACAGAACAAGCAAAAACACACTTTTAATAATGTAATGGCTGTTTAAACCTCCTGACCCAAACAGAACGATAGTTAACCTTGCCTGCATCTCAACATGGGACACACACAAACACACACAAACACGCCAGGACTATATTCATGTTTAAAATGACTGCAACAGTAGCTTTTAAATAATGATAACAACGCCCAAAAAAAATTAAATAAAAGAACAACATGAAAATAAAAATGCCACGGAACACCGGTCGATCAATTATCACGGACAGCTGCACAGTGCATCAAAACAAGCCTCCAGTCTTCACTGACTCGTGCTAAAGTATATGGACAAAAGTGTGTGGATACCTGAACGACATTTGTATGTGCATTTTACAAGTGCATAAGTTTGACTGTGGCAAGGAAAAATGACCTGAAATGGAATTAGGAAGAAACTTTTTTTTTTTTTTTTTAGAAAGAAAGAAAGAAACCCTTTTTAAAAAAAAGTATTATTAAGTTATTTATTCATTTATTTATTTATTTTCTTTTAGGGAAGAAACTTTTTTTTTAAAGAAAGATACCCTTTCTTTTAATTATTATTAATATGTTATTAATATTTATGTATTTATTTTTTATTTTTTTTTTTTTAGGAAGAAACCTTTTTTTAAAAAAAGTATTATTAATAAGTTATTTATTTTTATTTATTTATTTTTTTTTAGGAAGAAACCTTAAGAGGAATTTTCCTTTATTACAATACTTAAGGGTGTTCTAATACTTTTGTCCA
>JACRUU010000012.1:2354360-2359360 GCA_030449085.1 Kryptopterus vitreolus
CCCCCACGGGACCCTTATTACTGACACGTCCCTCACTATTCAATTCTGCCTGGGGTGCAGAACAAAACAAAAACACCACCCTGATCCCAAAGGTGGAAAATCGGCTAAACTACGAGGAATATTCCTAAACTGGAAACACTTCCAGAATGCCGTTTATCTTTCCGGACCAATTGTCAAGTATTAAAATCATCCCGAAAAAATACAAAAGAAAGGAAAAGATCTTCGGTCTGGGACAGAAGGAACTGTTCATATATTCCAGCCAAATATGCAAAGGTATTAAAATTTTCCTAACCACTACAAATGTTGGTAGGGAGCGCGGGATGGCGGCGGCGGCGGCGGAGGAAAGCGCGTGCGCTTAGCGCCCCTGCCTCTTAGCGTTTCCTGAGCCAGTGGTGGAATGACAGATCCTGTTGAGAGCTTTATCACGCTTGTGAAAGTGAATAATCAGCATGCCACATTTCATCCTAACCCGAGCTCTGGTTAGCGGGCACGACCGATGATATTAGTGTCGGTGTCAAATTCTCGGCAGCCCCGCTCTCTGGCACCGACGCTATCACGCATACACACAAGAATTCGTAAGCATGTGAAATCGCACACTTGGCTAAAAAAGGGAGGAAAGTGATCAGGGGTTTTGGTTTGGCCATTGTCGGGCGCGTGCGGCGCGTTTTCTTTTTTTTGTGCTTAGACAAAAGCAAGGAAAAGGGAGAACAGTTTGGAGATTGACAGACAGAGACAGAGAGAGAGATAAGACAGTCAAAGCATGAGAGAGAGAGAGAGAGAGAGAGAGAGAGAGATGTGGATTGGCACAGGCGGTGGCATATTTGGCAGTGCCAGCAGCAGTAACAGAATTAAGCAGGTTGCCCACAGCCTCTGTGTGGAAGCAGAGGATGAGGCCTGTGTGTGTTTTTTTTGCAGCTCTTGTTTAGCCCTAATCCCTCCAGGATGCTTCCCGATGCTCCCCAGGGGGGCCAGGAAGGAGGGTTTTGGGAGGGCTGATGGGCGTACGAGGGAGTGCGTGCGGGTGGTGGGGGGAGGGAGGTGTGGAGGCGATAGTGCTGACAGCACGGAGGGCTCCGGATATGAGCCAGAGTTCCACAGAGACTAACCTGCTGAGGCGCACCTGCCCCAACGGCAGACAACAGGAAAGCACTGAGGCCGAACAATTTGAAAAGGAAAGTGCCCTAAAGCTAACAAGCCGCTAATAAGGTCGATACTGACTACTAACAAGACCCGATGCTGAGGCCAAACCATGACTGTTAAAAGGAAAACACATTAAACTAGACAAAGTGCCTGACTGGAACCCGGATGTTTGCTACATTTACCTACACTTCGGTCCCCGACAAAGACCCCTGTGGTCCCTCACGGACCCTTATTACTGACGCACCCCTCCCTATATAGATATAGCAGTTGTTAGATAGATAGACAGACAGACAGAACGATAGACAGGCAGACAAATAGATATAGCAGTTGTTAGATAGACAGACAGACAAACAGACAGGCAGTCAGACAGACAGATAGATAGATATAGCAGTTTTTAGATAGAAAGATAGATAGAGACAGACAGATAGACATACAGATAGATCAGTTGATAGACAGACAGACAGATAGATATAGAGAGACATAGATATAGCAGTTGTTCGATAGATAGATAGATATAGATAGATAGATAGATAGATAGATAGATAGATAGATAGATAGATAGATAGATAGATAGATAGATAGATAGATAGATAGATAGATAGATAGATAGATAGATAAACAGACAGACAGATATAGCAGTTGTTAGACAGACAGGCAGCCAGACAGATAGATAGATA
Source organism: Kryptopterus vitreolus (assembly GCA_030449085.1). Lineage (NCBI taxonomy): Eukaryota > Metazoa > Chordata > Actinopteri > Siluriformes > Siluridae > Kryptopterus > Kryptopterus vitreolus. The sequence continues at coordinate 2,356,178 of JACRUU010000012.1, forward strand.
TAGACAGACAGACAGACAGACAGATAGATATAGCAGTTGTTAGATTGATAGATAGATAGATAGATAGATAGATAGATAGATAGATAGATAGATAGATAGATAGATAGATAGATAGATAGATAGAGACAGACAGATAGACAGACAGATAGACAGACAGACAGACAAACAGATAATATATATAGATATAGCAGTATTTAGATAGACAGACAAACAGACAGATAGATATAGATAGACGGATAAATATAGCAGATGTTCGATAGATAGATAGATAGATAGATAGATAGATAGATAGATAGATAGATAGATAGATAGATAGATAGATAGATAGATAGATAGATAGATAGATAGATAGATAGATAGATAGATAGATAGATAGATAGATAGAGATAGATAGATAGATAGATAGATAGATAGATAGATAGACAGACAGATGATATAGCAGTTGTTAGACAGACAGACAGGCAGCCCGACAGATAGATAGATATAGACAGACAGACAGACAGATAGATATAGCAGTTGTTAGATTGATTGATAGATAGATAGATAGATAGATAGATAGATAGATAGATAGACAGACAGACAGATAGACAGGCAGACAAATAGATATAGCAGTTGTTAGACAGACAGACAAACAGACAGGCAGTCAGACAGATATACACAGACAGACAGGCAGATAGATATAACAGTTGTTAGATAGATAGATAGATAGATAGATAGAGACAGACAGATAGACAGACAGACAGACAAACATATAGATATAGCAGTTGTTAAATAGACAGACAAACAGACAGATAGATATAGATAGACGGATAAATATAGCAGATGTTCGATAGATAGATAGACAGATAGATAGATAGATAGATAGACAGAGCAGTTATTAGATATATATATATATATATATATATATATATATATATATATATATATAGACAGACAGACATAGATATATCAGTTGTAATAGATAGATAGATAGATAGATAGATAGATAGATAGATAGATAGATAGATGTCTATCGCACGTGCCTTTTAACGAACTTTGAACCGAAATGGCTTTTCGAAACCCTGAGAAACGTACATTTCCTCGTCACCTTTGTACGCAAAATTCGCACGTGCCATTTAACGAACATGCCATACAATTAAGATGTCACTGCGCTAACTAGCTAGCTTGGGAACTAGGGACGGGGGGGAAGGAAGAATCGGCCGGGAAAAGTTCCTATAGGTATCCGTGGCATTGTGGGCCGTATAACGGGAATTTCCCTGCATTAGACGCACACATAAACAAACATATACAAGGCATTAACGATAATATCTCACCGCGCCTAATGCGCCACCTGGTGGAACCTCAGGTACTACAGGACAAGGACGAATGGATGAAGTAAAAAAAATACACTTTTCTGGACACTCAAAGGGTTTTACATTATGAGAGGGGGATCTCCTCATCCACCAGAACTCCCACCACACACCAGCTTACTGGTGGAGAGGAGACAGAATGATGAAGCCAGTCAGTAGATATGGGGACGGTTTTAGGAGGCCGTGATGGTCAGAGGGTGAATTTGGCTGAGGACACGCCTCTACTCTTTTACCAAAGACATCCTGGGATTTTTTAATGACCACAGAGAGCCTCCGTTTAATGTCTCATCCAAAAGACAGTGCTTTTTGACAACATAGTGTCCTTGTCACTATACTGGGGTGTTAGGACCCACAGGGTAAGCGCCCCCTGCTGGCCACACTAACACTTCTACCAGCAGCAATCTAGTATTCCCAGGTGGTCTCCCATCCAGGTACTAACCAGGCTCATCCCTGCTTAGCTTCAGTGGGCAACCCGTCTTGGGCTACAGAGTGATATGGCTGCTGATACTCTTATTTTAAAATACTCTGGTAAAAGTACTCCCAAACCTTTTTTTTTTTTTAAACTTACGTTAAAGTAACATCATTTGCATTACCGAATCATTAAATAAGACACATTATTGATATGAATGTTTTTTTCACCGTAATTCTTACAGTTAATATAATAGTACTTAGTACTTACTAAGAGTACTTCTAACTATACTTAAAAGTATACTTAATACTCTAACTATACTTCACTTAAAATACTTTCATTCATCTTCTACCGCTTTATACGATCTTCCCTCGGGTCACGGGGAGCCTGTGCCTATCTCAGGCGTCTATGGGCATTAAGGCAGGATACACCCTGGATGGAATGCCAACTCATCGCAGGACACACTCACACACACACATTCATACACACTCATGGGCGCTTTGGACAATTTTCCAAGGTGCCAATCAACCTACCGTGCATGTTTTTGGACTGAGAGGAAACCAGAGAACCCGGAGAAAAACCCCCTGAGGCACGGGGAGAACATGCAAACTCCACACACACATGGACCGAGACGGGAATCGAACCCGGACCCTGGAGGTGTGAGGCGAACGTGATAACCACCGTGTCCCTTCAAAAGTAAATGAACTTTGAATAATATTGTGTCAGTTTTTTTTTCTCCGTCTTATCGAAAATGGTATCAAAATATTGACATTTTTCAAAGCATCGTATCGAAAATTCCAGTATCGGGACGAGATCAGTCTGTTACTGGTTTCCTAGTGAAATTGCACATCCGAGGTCATTTTCATAACATGTACATGATCGCTCTTTTCTCCTCTCTCTCTCTCTCTCTCTCTCTCTCTCTCTCACTCAGAGATTGAAAACGAGAGAACGGGGGGGGGGGGGGGGGGGGAGGGGGGCTCGAGGGCCTTTGCCATGGTAATGCTAAAACAAACACGCAAACAAAAAGACAAGTCAACATGGAGAGGGGCCGTTTTTGAGAGCTTTTTTTTTTCCCCGTAAAGAGCTTTAACATCTTCACAGGGTGATCCTTCTTAAGTCACACACACACACACACACACACACACACACACACACACACCACACACACACACACACACACACACACACACACACACACACACCACACACAGCAAGCTGCTGAAAAACAATGACAGATTCAATTTCACAAAGATAAACGGCATCTCGGGGTGGTGTGTCGGGGGTGTGGGTGAGAAAGATGGGTAAAAAAAAAAGAGTGAGGTGGGAAAAAAGCGAGAGAAAGGGGAAAAAAGAGAGAGAGTGGGAGAGAGAAAAAAAAGAGGGGAAAAAGAGAGAGAGAGAGAGAAAAGAGGGAGAGAGAGAGAG
>JACRUU010000012.1:2361860-2366860 GCA_030449085.1 Kryptopterus vitreolus
GAAGACAAATGATCAATAATGTTAAAGAATTTTTTATAAATAAAAATCGGAAAATCCAGTTCAATCGACAGTTTACCTGTACGTACGTACGTACGTACGTACATACGTACATACGTACATACGTACATACGTACATACGTACATACATACATACATACATACATACATACATACATACATACATACATACATACATACATACATACATACATATATATATATATATATGTGGGGCACGGTGGCGTAGTGGTTAGCACGTTCGCCTCACACCGCCAGGATCCGGGTTCGATTCCCGTCTCGGACAGTGTGTGTGTGTGTGTGGAGTTTGCATGTTCTCCCCGTGCCTCAGGGGGTTTTTCTCCGGGTTCTCCGGTTTCCTCCCGGTCCAAAAACATGCATGATAGGTTGATTGGCACCTTGGAAAATTGTCCCTAGTGTATGAATGTGTGTGTGAATGTGTGTGTGTGCCCTGCGATGGGTTGGCATTCCATCCAGGGTGTATCCTGCCTTAATGCCCATAGACGCCTGAGATAGGCACAGACTCCCCGTGACCCGAGGGAAGATCGGATAAAGATCGGCGGTAGAAGGTTAGAAGATGAAGAATGTATAATATATATATCTATATATATATATATATATATATATATAGATATATATATATATATCTATATATCATATCAAGTCAAGTCAAGTGGTTTTATTGTCATTTCAACCATATATAGCTGACGCAGTACACAGTGACACGAGACAACGTTCCTCCAGGACCCTAACACAAAAACAACAACACAATGCTGAGGACGAGCCTAAGTTTGTCCTAGCTACACAAAGTGCATCGTGTGCAACCTGGCGCAAACAGCGCAAAGACAGAACAAGGACTGTGTTGACAACAGTGCGTAACAACAAACAACTATAACACAATATCAAATGAAATATAAAAAAAAAAAAAACACAACAACGACAGTCACTGTGACGCAGTGCAAAGTTTCATAAACGTTATAACCCAGTTTGGCTGTTGTGCAAATGAACAAATAGAGCAGCAGTGATAAAGAGTGAAATGTGCAAAATGTGCATGTAAACAGTTAACACTGTCAGTGAGAGCGGTTGGTATTATATATTAAACATGTGAAAGGTCAGTAATGAGGCAGATGAATAGAGTGAATGCTGGAATGCTGTGTGGATGGGTGTGTGAGTGTGTGTGTGTGAGTCCAGTTCCAGTTTAGCTGTGTGTGTGTGTGTGTGTGTTGAGAAATCTGATGGCTTGCGGGGAAAAAAGCTATTGCATAGTCTGGTTGTGAGAGCCCGAATGCTACGGAACCTCTTCCCGAGGTGATGATGGCAGTAGTGTGAACAGTGTGTGTGAGGGATGTGTGATGTCTGGTAGCTTTGCGGATGCAGTGTGTGTTGTGTGTGTATATATATATATATATATATATCCCAAGCTTTGATCATCTCACAGATCCATCATCACAAAATGGAAAGAGCATTATGGCACAACTGCTAGCCTACCACGACATGACCGTCCACCTAAACCGACAGGCCGGGCACGGAGAACATTGATCCAAGAAGCAGCCAGAAGGGCCGTGGGAAGATCTGCAGAGATCCACAGCTCAGGTGGGAGCGTCTGTCCACAGGATAACTATTAGTATAGACAAGCGCAGTGTGGTACGGTATAAACGTGAGAGCTGCAGTAGAACTGAGTTTTGAATCGGACCAAAAAAAAAAAAAAAAAAAAAAGTTAAAAAACAGAACAATAAAATAAAAGAAATAAATAAATAAAAGAAAGAAAGAAACGCGCTGTCAATCACGGCTGAGAGTAAGGTATCTTCACAAGGTGGGCTGCGTCCCAGTATACTGTGTCCCAACATGTCACACATGTTACTCCTATGTTTCCATTCATTCATTCATTCATCTTCTACCGCTTTATCTGATCTTCCCTCGGGTCTTCCCTCGAGTCTGTGTCTATCTCAGGCGTCTATGGGCATTAAGGCAGGATACACCCTGGATGGAATGCCAACGCATTGCAGGACACACACACACACACACATACACGCACTAGGGACAATTTTCCAAGGTGCCAATCAACCTACCGTGCATGTTTTTGGACCGGGAGGAAACCGGAGAACCCGGAGGCACGGGGAGAACATGCACAAACTCCACACACACACACATGGCCGAGACGGGAATCGAACCCGGACCCTGGCGGTGTGAGGCGAACGTGCTAACCACTAAACCACCTTGCCCTTCCTATGTTTCCATTGAAAGCGAAAAAAAAAATGACGATACATTTACAATTCTTCTTACAGAACCGTCATAACTCTCGGACCACAAGGCGCTATCGGAAACTTTTTGAGACTATCTCCGTTTCAGCTCCGTCCTCCCTCGGACCCCCTTCAAATCTGTCAGTAGAACTCGCTATTGGCCCCTGGGGGCGAATTCTTAATGCCTCGAATGTCAAAATAGACAATGAGCAGACACTTGGTTGAGGTGCAGACCCACCACGCCTTTTTTGCTGGAGGAGATGATGGACTACTTCCCATCACATGCTGCTTCGTCTTATATACGCACTGGTAATGAACCTCAACGTGAAGGATATATATACAGAACACAGCACAAGGCCGGTGCTCCCTGAGACTGTGCATGCGACCTCGTGCTGCCATCTGTTGGTGTGTTACAGCAACATCCCAAATTTTCAACAACACCATCAAAGGACTCGGGGTAGTGAAAAGACGAACGCACACCACTGTTCTGAAGAGTCTTGCACAAGTGTGTGTAAAAAGTTGGAGTGTCCCGGACCACTGACCCTTGACCCCATCTGTACACCACACCCGTTCACCAGCGTCTTAATACCGTGATTTTGAAACGGGATCTGTATGGTGATTGAAGGAAGGGTGTAGTGCAGTGTGTGTGTGTGTGTGTGTGTGTGTGTGTGTGTGTGTGTACCAGTAGACCAGGGCATTCTGAAAATCCCAGCAGAACCAGATCGGCCCGCACTAATGTACTGGGAACAGTAAGCAAAAAGCTTTATAATGTTTATGCATAAATAAAGAAATGACGTGGATGGAAAAAGCTCATAATTATTACATAATTATTATATAATATACACAAACCTTTTTCATATACATATACATACATATATATATATATATATATATATATATATATATAATATATATATATATATATATAAATATATATATATATATATATATATATATATATACACAATATACATATATATATATATATATATATATATATATATATATATATATTATATAAGCGATATATATATATTTTCCAGACACAACATATAAATACAAAATCCCTTGTTCTGTTATTTACTTGATTTATTTTCCTGCCTATAGCTTATTTATTATTTGCTCTAAATACATATTTACTAGGGGTGCCAATATAGATTAATATATTATATTATATATATATATTTATATATTATATATATATATATATATATATATATACACACTAATATATATATACATATATATATATATATTTTTTTTTTGTTTTGTTTTGTTTTCCAGACACAACATATCAATATTAACCACTTGTGGGGTGCCAATAGTTTAAAACACTGTAGTTAAAGTTTGAAACAAGATCCGAATGGTGATTGAAGAAAGGGCATAGTGCGCTGTGTGTGTGTGTGTGTGTGTGTGTGTGTGTGTGTGTGTACCATAAGACCAGGGCTTTCTGAGTGAAAATCCAAGTAGAACCAGATTGGCCCGCTCTAAGGCACTGGGCACCGGTGACCAAGGCCACACTTCGTCATGGCCGCCTTGCCACCAGCACACGCCCACGTCCTGTGAGCGGTTCAGTGCCACACGCCTGCTCGGACGCCGGCCGCCTCCTCCTGCCAGCTCCAAGGATGAGACCTGGAAGGGAACCAAAACAATCAAGCAAAGCCAGGATTCTGTCATCCGGAGATTACGGCCAAAGTTTTCTACAGCATAACAACATACTGTGTTACAGGGACAAAACGCGCGTTTAACAATTACACCCGATAACGCCGAGCGCGTGTCGGCATATTAACGTCCGTCCTGGTTCGTCTCGGCGTCGCGCTCCTTCTTAACGAATCCTCGGGGGTAGTCGGTTATTCCTGCTGCATGCGTTCGGAAAAAAAAAAAAAAAAAAAAAAAAAAAAAGGAAAAGGATTTCGGATCACACAAGACCACAGGATCGTAGCGTCCCCATGCTTCGAATGCGTCTCAGCCTGCTACGTGGTTTCAGGCTATTGTTTTTTGTTGTTTTGTTTGTTTTTTATTTTTGTAAAGCAAATTTTATTCCATTATTAATTTCTACGAGCGTGCAATTGTTCTTTGTGTGTGTGTGTGTGTGTGTGTGTGGGTCGAGGGTTTGTATGCTCTGTGGGGTAAAGTCTTAATGAGATCTCCTGGTGCTAACGCACAGCTAAATTCGCGCTCACAGCCTGTAGCCTGTATTCATAAACAGTCTCATTTTTGGAGACGCTAAGGGCTCGGCGCCTTGTCCGTTTGTTATGGCCGCGGTGAGAAAATTGATATATTGCTAGAGAAAAAAATATTTAAAAAATCCTGCGAGCCAAAGAATAACAAAATCTAAATTGACCGACGTACTTGAAGGTGGCTGTGGAAACGCTAAGAACTTCAGACAGAAATTTCCTCGTCATATGGTTAGCATTGCAATGTTAGGGCGTAAATAAATAAATAAATAAATGAAGTGGATGGAAAAGCTCATTTGACACAATCGTGCCCTTCAAATATCATCTTTATATAGAATATAGCTGAGAACAGCTTGGGCCCGTCATCGCTGCGAGCAGCTCTACTTTTTGATTGTTTTCCAGACATTTAACATATAAATATTAACCCATTGGTCCGTTATTTGCTCGACAGCTACTACAAATATTCCCTTGCTCATAGCTTATTTATTTATATGCTCTAAATACATATTTACTAGGGCTGTCAACATATACAAATAGTTTCAATCTACCACAAATGAATGATTTC
>JACRUU010000012.1:2371860-2381860 GCA_030449085.1 Kryptopterus vitreolus
CATCATTGCGGCAAAGGATGTCATCCAGAGCGCATAGTGGCTCTCGGTGGGGGTGGCTCCGGCCTCAGCCAGGCGCTCCGGAGGTCTAAAAACAAAAGGGTTTTTCTTTTTTGGCATTTCCTTGTCATTCGCCATCCTGAGTGTGTGAAAAAGTATTTGTCCATTTTCAACCGTAGTAAGTGTGGTGGTGGTGGTGGTGGTGGTGGTGGTGTGTGGTGGTGGTGTTGGGGGGGGGGGGGCATAGACATAATCGATCATGAATTTCCCCTGGAGGTCCGAACAACAGAGACACTGTCTACCTTCAAACGTCGATTGAAGACATACCTCTTCCAACAACACCTCTTTCCTCTCACTGTCCAGGAATGCATAAAAAAATAAATAAATAAATATATATACATATATAATATATATATATATATATATATATATATATATATAAAACGTTACTGTCTATGCTTATTGTGTACTTAAGTTTGTATCGACCCTTCATGTATGAATTTATCCTTACATGGAGACCTAAAGCACTTCTTGTAAGTCGCCCTGGACAAGGGCGTCTGCTAAATACTGCAAATGTAAATGTACATGTAAATCCGAACGCCGTTATCGATTGGTCGGGCTGCTGAAGGTCCCGGTTAGCGCGAGTGTGAGTGTGAGATAACACAGAGAGCAAAGAAAAAGAAAGACCGCCAGAGGAAAAAGTGTCCTCCTGGCCAACCAGTGCATGGGAGCATTATATATTAAACTCAACACAAAAAAAACACTGTAACCTGCAAGTATTGCCAAGCTGAACACGCGAGGTACCACGGCGCTGCATGAGAAGGATGAAAGTGTAACTGTATTCCGTCATCATGGGTAAATGGTGTAGATAAATGAAAGTGTTATTGTGTAAACTGTTTATAACTTCACATTAAATCTGTTCTGTCGTGACTCGTAATCGAATTAGTAATGGGTTCATTCATTCATTCATTCATCTTCTACCACTTTATCCGATCTTCCCTCGGGTCGGGGACATGGGGAGTCTGTGTCTATCTCGCGGGTGTCTATGGGCATTAAGGCAGGATACACCCTGGATGGAATGCCAACCCATCGCAGTAGGAGAACCCGGAGAAAAACCCCCTGAGGCACGGGGAGAACATGCAAACTCCACACACACAAACATGGCCGAGACGGGAATCGAACCCGGACCCTGGCGGTGTGAGGCGAAGGTGCTAACCACTACGCCACCATGTGTGATGGGTTCAAATAAACCTAATTCTAAAAGCAGCAAAACAGCAGCGGTAAACGATGCGGGGAAACAAATCTACATTTCCTTCACATATGCAGCGTGCTCAGATCTCCTCAGCCGATGCATGTGTGTGTGTGTGTGTGTGTGTGTGTGTGTGTGTGCAAACAAACAAAATAAACAAATAAATAAATAAAAAAAGCCTAAAGGCGGTATAGCTTTCATGCTACAGGCAGAAAATTGCCCTGGATCGAGTTGAACCACCGGCTTAACTCATGCTCTTTTAGCAATTAAACCTCTCCTTGCTAAAAATTAATCGTTTTACAGAAGTAATTAAACGGGGAGTGGGTGGAGGGGGGTGGAGGGGGGTGGAGGGGGGGGGGGGGGGGGGGGTGGGGGGGGGGGGGGTTGCAGGGAGGAGTGTGTACCCGAAACGTAACCTTCTTTTAGCTGTAAATGTAGCCGAACAGATTGACAAAACATAACAGCATTTACAGACGGGATACGCACGGGTTCTGGTGTAATTACGCAGCGTGCCGTGATATCGCATGAAAACAGTGAGTAAAGACAGACATGTGTTAAACACTGATTTCATGTGAATGAGTCACTGAAATGATTATGTACAGTAATATGTGCAAGTGTGGCAAAGTGCAGGTATTGTTTATTTTATTAAGTTTTATTTATTTGTTGGCTAATGCGTGGAAGGGTGGAGCGTGGGAAGGGTGGAGAAGGAAGAGCGTGGGAAGGGTGGAGAAGAGAAGAGCGTGGGAAGGGTGGAGCGGGTGGAAAAGAGAAGAGCGTGGGAAGGGTGGAGCGGGTGGAGAAGAGAAGAGCGTGGGAAGGGTGGAGCGGGTGGAGAAGAGAAGAGAAGAGCGCGGGAAGGGTGGAGCGGGTGGAGAAGAGAAGAGCGCGGGAAGGGTGGAGCGGGTGGAGAAGAGAAGAGGCGGGAAGGGTGGAGCGTTGGAAGGGTGGAGCGGGTGGAGAAGAGAAGAGAAGGGTGGAGAGGGGTAGAAGAGAAGGAAGGGTGGAGCGGGTGGAGAAGAGAAGAGCGCGGGAAGGGTGGAGCGGGAAGAAGAGAAGGGTTGGAGAAGGGTGGAGAGAGAAGAGCGGGGAAGGGTGGAGTGGGTGGAGAAGAGAAAAGAAGGTGGAGCGGGTGGAGAAGAGAAGGGTGGAGCGCGGGAAGGGTGGAGCGGGTGGAGAAGAGAAGGGTGGAGCGGGTGGAGAAGAGAAGAGCGCGGGAAGGGTGGAGCGGGTGGAGAAGAGAAGAGCGCGGGAAGGGTGGAGCGAAGGAATGGTGGAGAAGGGTGGAGCGGGTGGAGAAGAGAATGTGAGCGGGTGTAGAATAGAAGAGCGCGGAAGGGTGGAGCGGATGGAAGAATGGATGAGTTTATTAGAGGGACGTGTAGGATGATTTGGAGACGAGGTGATGGAGGAGAGATGGAGATGGTTGGGATGTGAAGAATGCTGAGGATGGAGGACACGAGGAAAGGTGGAGGTGGAGGTTTATGGATGTGGTGAGGGAAGACATGACATCAGATTGGTTGGGTGGAAGAGCCACATTTAGAGGGCAGGATGGTGTGGAGTATGATGAGCCACTGTGGCGCCCCCTAAAGGGAGCAGCCGGAAGTACAAGCAGAAGCAACTGAAAGGACAAATGAAGGAGCAGCTCATCTCTCACAGCTTCTGGTTTGTATTGGTTAGTTCTTTTGGTCACATGACTCCCGTAATGGTCGTGGAAAATGCCCAAAAGTCCAAAGTATGGGAAATAAAAATAAATAAATCAAAAAAACAACACGCATTCACTTTGTGTAGGGAAGTGTTTTTACAAAGGGAAGCCGGAATACAATTGGTTTTTGTTTTTGTCTTTTCAATGTAAAAAAAAATTCTGAATTCAGAAGTGAAAACTCCAAGAAGTTCTTCCTTCAAACAAAGAGGACCAATAGCGCAAAAAGCGTAAATAAAAAAATAGCGTAAAAACTACAGAGGTGGAGCAGGTGGAGAAGAGAAGAAAAGAGTACGGAAAGGGAGGAGCGGGTGGAGAAGAGAAGAAAAGAGTACGGGAAGGGAGGAGCGGGTGGAGAAGAGAAGAAAAGGGCAGGGGAGGAGCGGGTGGAGAAGAGAAGAAAGAGAAAAAGAGAAGATAAACGAAAAAGAGAGAGGCCGAGAAGGGTGGACGAAAAAGAAAAGAGAAAGCAACGGTAAGGGTAGGAGGGGTGGAGAAGAGAAGAAAAGAGTACGGGAAGGGTGGAGCGGGTGGAGAAGAGAAGATCGCGGGAAGGGTGGACGGGTGGAGAAGAGAATAGCGCGGGAAGGGTGGAGCGGGTGGAGAAGAGAAAGCGCGGGAAGGGTGGAGCGGGGGAGAAGAGAATAGCGGGAAGGGTGGAGCGGGTGGAGAAGAAGAAGAGCAGGTGTAGAAGAGAAGAGCGCGAGAAGGTGGAAGCGGTGGAGAAGAGAAGAGCTGGGCGGAAGGTGGAGCGGATGGAAATAGAAGAGCGGGAGTTTAGAGAGAAGAGCGCGGGCCTGGTGGTGGCGCGGATTGAGACAGCGATGGGAATTTCATTCTTCGCGGGGCACGTTTCGCTGCTTTTGGCGCTGACCGTTGCTGGCGTGGCGCTCTGGGCGCTGGTTGGGATGTGACGCCTGCTGAGGATGGCGGGACACGCGGAAACGGTGGAGGTTGAGGTTTATTGGATGTGGTGACGGGCAAGCCATGCATATATGTTGGGGTGGAAGAGGGGCACGGATGGTGTGGATGTATTATTAGGGCCACTGGGCGCCCCCTAAAGGGAGCGCCGAAGTAGCCAAGCAGAAGCAACTAAAAGGACACATGAAGGAGCAGCTCTCTCTCACAGGAAATGCTTCTCTTCTGGTTTGTATTGTGTTATTTTTTCTTTTGGTCACATGATACCTCCCGTAATGGGGGTCGTGAAAATTCCCAAAAGTCCAAAGTATGTGAATAAAAATAAATAATACAAAAACACAACGCTCATTACTTTGTTAGGGCAGTGTTTTTACAAAGGGAAGGGCCGGATAAACCCTTGTTTTTGTCTAGTTTGTCAAAATGTACACAAAATTCTGAAGAATTCGAAGTGACAAACTCCAAGACGTTCTTCTTCCTTCAAAACAAAGAGTACCAATAGCAGGCAAAAAGCGTAAATAAAAACATACGTAAAAAACTACAGAGGTGGAGGGGTGAGGGAATAGGAAGAAAGAGTACGGGACAGGGAGGACGGGTGTATAATAAAGAAAAGAGCAACTGGAATGGTTGGGACTGTCTATGGAGAAAGAAAAAAATAGTATCGTAAAGAGGAAGTAGCGGTTGGATAAGACAAGAAAAGAGCACTGGAAGGTTTGAAGGTTGGAGAAGAGGAAGAAATAGAGGGAAGGGAGGAGCTTTGTGTATAAGAGAATAAAAAGTACGGGAAGGGATGAGCGGGGGTTGCTAATATAATAAACGAGCACGGGAGGGTTGGAGCAATGTGGAGAAGAAAGAAAAGAGTATGGGAAGGTGAGCAAGGTGGAGAAGAAAAGAAAAGAGGTATTGGAATGTTGGGCAGGTGGAGAAGTAACAGAAAAGAGCAAACGGTAAGTGGTAGGAGCTTGTGGAGAATAGAAGAAAATAGCATGGAAATGTTATGATCGTTTTATACTTAACATAAGACACGTGAAGTTTTGATCTTTTGGAGAAATAAAATTAGCAACTGTACTGTTATTATCGTGATTTTATAAGATAAGAAAATATACCTGTAAGTTGTGATCTGTTGTTATACAATAGAAAGACCACGAGTATATTAAGTGGTTTTTCAGCGTTTGTATAATAAAAGAAACAATAGTATTGTAATTTGAGCAGTGAGATAACATAAAAAAGCATTTGACAGTTGTGGTATCGTGGTTGGACTAATATAAAAGAGCAATTAATGGGAGTATTCGGTGTGATAAGAATACTAAACTAATTAGGGGAAGTTAGTAGCGGGGTTGATAAGAGAAGAACAGAGCCACGGTAATGTTGAGCTTTGGTGGAGAAGTATAAGAAAAGATTACTGTAAGGGAGTATCTTGTTGTAGAATATCATAAAAGATTAACGGTAATGTAGTGTGATCTAGTGTGAGAAGCGACTAAAGAGCACGGTAAGGTGTGAGCCGTGGAGAAGAGAATAACGCATCAACGTTAAGTGTGTATCGGTGGAAGAAGAGAGAAAGAGTATAGGAATGGGGAGCATGGTGGAGAAGAAAAGAAAAGATTATGGGAAGGGTGAGCAGGGAACATAAAGAAAAAAGCGCACTCGGAAAAGGGTGGAGCGGGGTGAAAGAGAAAAAAAGCACGGGAAGGGATGAGCTGGTGAGCAGGAGAGAAAAGAGTACGGTAAGGGAGGTGGAGCGGGTGGAGAAGATAAGAAAAGGCAACGGGCAGGGTGGAGCGGGTGGAGAATAGAAGAAAAGAGTTTGGGCAGGGTGGAATGGGTGGAGAAGTGAAGAAAAGAGTACGGGAAGGGTGGTCTTCGGGTGGAGAAGAGAAGAGTGCAGGCAGGTTGGAGCGGGTGGAGAAGAGAAGAATAGTACGGGACGTGATGAAGCTTGTTGTATAAGAGAAGCAAAAGAGATACGGGAGGGAGTATTGCGTGGATAAAAGAAGAGAAGAGCGTGGGAAGGGTGGAGCGGGTGGAAAAGAGAAGAAAAGAGAGCGTGAAGTGAGGCAGGTGGAGAAGAGCACACCTATAACCGGGGGGAAACGACTATAAACAGTGGGGACACGACTATACAGGGGGGAAGACTATAACAGGGTGGGGGGGGACCGATATACATGGGGGGGGTGGGTGCGCTATACGGGGGGGAACGCTATACAGTGGGGGGGGAACTACTATAACATGGGGGGGAAACGACTATCAACAGTAGGAATCGACTATAAAGGGGGTGGGAACAACTATATAGTAACCATGGGGGAACTACTATAATTGGGGGGAGGGGGGACGACTAACAGTGGTGGGAACACTATACAGTAGGAACGACTATAAAGTGGGGGGGGACCAGACAACCTATACATGTGGGGGGAACGACTAAAAGTGGAGGGGGGACGAACTATACAGTTGGGGGGGGGACGAACTAACATGGGGGGTGAACGACTATAACAGGAGGGGGAACTACTATACAGGAGGAGGGGACTACTATACAGTGGGGGGGGGGACGACTAAACAGGGGGTGAAACGACTATACCACAGAGTGGAACTCCTATACAGTGCGGGGGAAACGACCTATAGGGGGGGAACGACCATCATGTGGGGAACGACTATACAGTGGGGAGGGAGACCGTACTATAGCAGGGGGGGGAACGTACTATAACGTGTGGGGGAAACGCCTATACAAAAGGGGGGGGGGGGGTAACGACTATACACATATAGGGGGGGGAAGCGACCTATAATACCCTGTGAAGGGGGGGGGACATGTTTTCAGTTTGTTGCCTCCTATGAGCGATACCACCCACGGCCACTAACCACTAACGATTTGTGTTGTATCCGCTCCTAGTGTTGCAGCACAGTTGGTTAACAAACTACTATACTTTGGGTTAACGACTATACCCTTGGTAACTACTATACCATTGGGTTGTAACTACTTCTACAAACATTTTGGTAACGCGACTATAAGGATAACATTGTTGTGAACTACTATACAACATTTGGGGGAACTACTATAACAATGTGGTTGGGGACTGACTCTAACATTGTTGTTGGGAACGCACTATAACCGGATGGAAACAACCAGGGTGGGGTGAAGGGGCTGTTGACGTTAGCAACAAATGCGCAACGCAACATCCTGCTGGCGTGCTTTAATCATGCGAGTGTATTTTTTTATTCCGCCGACCTGAGTGTTAAAAATGATATAAATAGCAATCACGCTTCGGGTGTACTTACTTACAACACAGAAATGTCAATCACACATGGAGACTATAGCGGTGTGTTAGTCGTGCTAAGCGCTGCCAAAATGTGAGGATTTCATGCTAATCCATTAACAAACAAATGTCCAACTTTGTAGCCCAGGGCTGGAAAACTGGCCTTCTTTATGTGTGTGTGTGTGTGTTGGTGGTGTGTGTGTGTGTGTGTGTGTGTGTGTGTGTGTGATAAGAACAGGTTTCGGCCCATATGTGTAGGCGTATTAGCGATCGGTGTCAGTCAGCTTGCTAGATCCACTTAGCGTCCTCCTCGTTTTTTAAACGTGTTGACGCCGCGGCCTAAAGAGCTTAGCGGCGCTGCGTATAACGCAATGACGGATAATGAATGCGATGAGGAATCACTTACAGCATCGTCAGTCAGGGGAAAGAAAGAAAGAAAGAAAGAAAGAAAGAAGAAAGAAAGAAAGGCCGAGCCGTGACTCGCGTCTCTTTTATACATTCGCACATGACGGAAGGATTTACGAAATCAAAGGGTTTTTGCCGAAATGCAAAAATCGGATCGATAGTTTTTAACGCAGATTTAGAGACGAACGCCTGTGACGAGTGTTTTCCTTATTATTACTTCTTTTTATTTTTGTTTACAACCAGTTTATTAAATTGTGTGTTTGCTAGCGACTAGTGACGTCCAGAAATGTTATAATTTATGATTATTTATATATATATATATATATATATATATATATATATATAAAATTTTATAATTATATCTAAACATTGTATATATATATATATATATTATATTATTATATATATATTATATTATTATATATATATATATATCTATATCTATCATACTATCAGTAATCATTGTATATTATATAAATATATACTATTATATATATATATATATATACCCACACCCCCCTATTCACTCCTTATCTTTCTTTACTTCATCTTTGCTTTGTTTCATTCCTTCCTTCAGCGTCTCTCTCTCTCTGATCCTTCCTTTTTTCCTTCCATCTTTCTTTACTTCATCTTTGCTTTATTTCTTTCCTTCCATCAGTCTCTCTATCGCTCTCTCTGTCTTCCTTCCATCTTTCTTTACTTCATCTTTACTGTTTCTTTCTTTCCTTCCATTCTTCCCTCTCCAGTTCTCATTCTCCCATTCCTTTTTCCTTCCATCTTTCTTTAGTTTATCTTTGCTTTGTTTCTTTCCTTCCTTCAATCTCTCTCTCTCTCTTCCTTCCTTTTTCCTTCCATCTCTATTTCCTCTTTGTTGTTTCTTTCCTTCCTTCAGTCTGTCTCTATCTTCCTTCCTTTGTTCCTTCCATCTTTTTTATTTCATCTTTGCTTTGTTTCTTTCCTTCCTTCTAGCTTCCTTCCTTTTTTCCTTCCATCTTTAATTTGTTTCTTTCCTTCCTTCTCTCTCTCTCTTCCTTCCATCTTTCTTTACTTCATCTTTGCTGTTTCCTTCCTTCAGTCTCTCTCTCTCTTCCTTCCTTTTTTCCTTCCACCTTTCTTCATTTCATCTTTGCTTTGTTTCTTTACTTCCTTAAGTCTCTCTCTCTCTATCTTATTCTTTCTTACATCCCTTTGCCTTTCCTCCTTTTCCTCCTCCCCTCCTCCCGCCTCTGTTAGGAATGTGGCATTTCAGAGTTAGCAGCAGAGGCCTGAGATGGGACGTGTAATGGGAGCGAATAAAGAATATTTTACAGGGGGACGACGACACACGGCCCGTGCGGTGAAATAAAACGTCTGAACGATGGTGTGATGTTTGTTAAACGTGTACAATAACTGAATAATCAGAAAAATAATACACATCAAAATTTTGACTCGTAATCCACTAATCCCGAGTGAAATATTCTCCACTCGTAATGATGGAGTTACTGCTATTGATCACAGCACTGATCGTTATCCAGCATCGGTGAGCGATCCATCTACATCACACATGTCCAAAGTCCGGTCCCGGGGGCCAATTCCACCCTTGTTCAAATTTCCACCGAACCGCAGCGTCCGCCATAAAATCAATAACATTTGGCCCGTCATCGCTGCTGACAAAATGTACAAAAAAAAATGCTGTTTTGTATTTCACCAGCAGGTGGCAGTAGTCCTGTGACAGAAACTCTCACATAATAAAGTCAGTGAAGATGGATGCAAAGCTATAAAACTCCACTGTACGAAATATTTAAATAAACAAAACACTGCCTTTTTTCATATCAAATTAAAAATCAAATATAATTTTTTGATGTTTAATGGTCCATTAACGAGTGATACACGGATTTCATACGGCACGCATTGTTTTGTATTTCGGAATATGATAATTAGGTTTACAGTGAGAATTTAACAGTGAATAATATATAATGTTTAGATATATTTAATGCTCCAGAAAGCATATTTTTCCAGACATACATTTTCATTTTATATGCTTTTTTAAACAGGAAAGATCATTTTGGTAAAAACTCGTTTCGATTCATTTGTGTTCGTTCCATTTGCAAATAAATAAACACTTTAAATATATCCTTTGCATTGAATGTTAATGGTTTAAAGAATGTCCGGCCCCCACCTCTCACCATATACACCCCATATAATGTGACGTATATAGAACACAAGTGTATTAAACTGCCATTGGGGGTTATAAGGCCGTCAGTGAACCGATCAACTGCAATTATTATTATTATTATTATTATTATTATTATTATTATTATATTATACTAAAGCTGTCTATATAAAGAATTCATAAAATGAGTGGCGATAAAGTTAATCACTAATCCCTATATAGACAGAATTGTTAAAAATAGAATTGTTTTTTAAAAAAAATCAGCTTATTTTTTTTAACGTTGAAAATAATAAATAAATAATAATTATAATCATTTCATCTTTCTACCGGCTTTATCC
>JACRUU010000012.1:2390049-2502549 GCA_030449085.1 Kryptopterus vitreolus
CATTAGATGTCTTACTGTTTGTGGCAAAGGAGCTTTACTTATGCCTTCTAGTTGGGTCGGGGCTATAGCTCTGGCACCATGTGAAATTAACCGCCCTAAATACTCAACTTGTGGTCTGCAGTATTGCAGTTTATCTTTGGACACTTTATGACCTCCCTGTGCTAACTTGCTAAGCACCTTAATAGAATCCCTATGGCATTGTTCTAGGGATGTTGAGCAGATCAATAAGTCATCCATGTATTGCACCAACATACTGTCCATTGACAAGTCATCTAAATCAGCCTTAAGAACCTGATTAAATATGTGAGGTGACAATTTAAGTCCTTGTGGCATCCTGGTGTACGTGTACTGTTTACCAACATATGTAAATGCAAACAAATGTCTGCTTTCTTCTGCCACTGGAACACTAAAAAAGGCTGAACATAAATCAATCACAGTGAAATACTTGGCTCCGGGAGGGACATTAGTCAGCAGTGTGTGTGGATTTGGAACATCAACTGGGTAAGTCCTCTATTATATCATTTAGAGCCCGCAAATCATGAACTAAACGCCATTTATCTCTACCTGGTTTGACTACAGGAAAAATTGGAGTATTACAAAAACCAACTGTCTCTATTAAAACACCTGCTTTTACAAGATCCTTCAATAGTATTTTTAATGCCCTG
Source organism: Kryptopterus vitreolus (assembly GCA_030449085.1). Lineage (NCBI taxonomy): Eukaryota > Metazoa > Chordata > Actinopteri > Siluriformes > Siluridae > Kryptopterus > Kryptopterus vitreolus. The sequence goes on from JACRUU010000012.1 coordinate 2,390,715, forward strand.
CTTCTGCCTCAGGTTGCAATGGGTATTGTGTCTTTCTGGGCAGTACGGCATCTGGCCTGAGATGTATATGGATTGGGTTAGCTGACTTTATCAGTCCCACATCTGTGTCATGTTGGGACCACAACTCAGATGGGACCTGATTTAGCATTTCCTTAAACATCTCAGTTTCAACTGTCTCTACTACGTTAGATGATGTCACTTGCATTTGTGGCTTGTGGCTAATAAGGACTTCCTGAGGAATACCAATCAAATTATTACCACACAAAATCTTAATATAGTTCTTGTCAGCAGAATGGAATATCAACAGATTTATTGTTGACTGCCACTGAACTTGTTCAGCTTTTTTCATCATTGGGCCTAAGTCTTTTGACTGCCACTCTTTTCCAACATATAAAGTTACATGAGGAACAGGATTCGGCTACATCAAACCACCTGTTCACAAAATCACACCTTTCTAGATTCATAGCTGCCCCTTCCTTACCTACAATGATGTACTGTGTGATCAGTTCAACTTTATGTCCTGTTGTTTCTTCTTGCCACATCTTTTCTAGGCTGCTGTCTTTGGTTGTGTCATAAATCATTGTACAGTGAAACTCAGAAGATGGTAAACGTGCTTCAGGAATCTGTGCTTCAATAAACTTCCCCCATTTATTGATTACCAGGCTGACATCACTTCCTATCTGACCTATCCAGTAGACATTTGCTTTTGGCTCACTAATCATCATCTGGTTTCTTACCCCTTTCATATCTACATATACACCTTCTGGAGAGCACCATATTTGTAACCCTAATTTACACAATGCATCTCTCCCTAACAAATTAACAGGTGTCTGATTTGAAACTAAAACCGGTAAAGTCACACTTTTGTTATTACTTTGTAGACAAACTGGAGCAGTCATAGGAATAAGCTGTTTCTGTCCCGAGAATTCTACCGTCTTTGCAAATTTCCCAGACATGGGGAGATGTGAGGCATAATTGGAATTTAAACATGTATAAACCGCTCCTGTGTCTACTAACATAGGTGTCCTTTTTCCATCTACTTCAATATGTAACATGGGTTCTTGTTCAGCATTAGTAGTTATGATCGGTAACTGGTTCTCCCCAATAGGATTCTCTGGGCATCCCTAATAACCATGTTTTGCCCCCCCCAGGGGTTTACTGGGCCTTGACCTTGACCTTGAAAAGGATGCTGCCACCCTCCTCCCATCCCACCAACAGGAGGCTGTTGCCATGGATGTGTAGGACACACAGCTCTGTTATGTCCCATCTGTCCGCATCCCCAGCACACTATTGGAGAATTTGCACGGAGGTTTCTTTGGACTCTCTGAGGCTGTCTTCCTCTCCACCCACTCTGCTCATGTTTCTGGGTGTATACATTGACCACGGGTGCAGGATTCTGGTGTGCATTTGGAGGAGGCGCAACAGGTGATGTCATCGCTGTAAGAGGAGCAGGCTGGATGGTGGGAGGAGCATTACCAGTGGCTCTCACAGTCATCTGCTCTGCTTCATCTTTCTGCACAGAAGCTTGAACTTTATTCTTTTGCTTCTTTGTCAGCTCTTCAAGCTGTAACTGAGAGAGTTTTCTCTGGAGCTCTTTCTCTTGTGTTTTTAGTTTCTGCTCATTCTTCCTGTACTGGTCGACCGCATGTAAAACATGGTCACAGAAATTCCTTGTGTGCTTTCGAGTTCAAACCGACCACATCTTCCAGTTTACTCTTTACAGGAGGTGGCATAGCATTTATCACCGCCTGCCTTGAAACAGTGTCGCTAACAAAGGGTCCCCCTCAGGATCTCCTTCGGTTTCTTGCTTCCATTTATTCAGTTGTCTCTGAACGTTATAAAGGTTGGATTTTCTGTGTCCCCCAACTGTGGTCGCCCCTTAACGCTTTTGGGTCAACTCTAGTTTGGATATTCTGCCACGCAGAGCTTGCCACACTGCAGGACGATAGGAATCAAAAACAGTCCCCTCCATGTGATGTGTATCTACTTGCTTCGAGCGTATCGGAGACATGTAGAATTTCTTGCATCTTTGCTCCTCCCAAGATCTTTGCCAAGAGAGCTTTTATATCCCCCACAGATAAAAGCTTGCCAGCCGTCTCATCCTCCAACACCTTTATCCACTTTCCAGCTCCCTCATGGATGTTAGGAAGGCGAGTGACAAGCCCCTCAAGGTCCTGTGTAGCCCATGGCACATACTGTCCTTGCGCACCTTTTATTAAAATTGGAAATTGTGGAGCTAAAGTCCTAAGTCTCCCAGTTTGTCTACCGCGTTTCCAACTTCCTGAATCTAAAAATACCTCCTCTTCGTCTTCACTCTCCCTTCTGCGCAACACTCCACACCTAGTGTTCAATGTATTCTCTTTCACATTTCTTGTTTGTTCTGGTGTTGTAATGGTCCTGTCTATCCTCTCTTTGCTTTTCTGAACTCCAACATTTTCCTCCATTCTACCCTCCTTTCCATATTGCTTTCTCATCTTCTGTAAGTCTGCTCTTACTTCTTTGTAACAGTCTAAAGGAGAGATATCCCTCTTACCTGTTTTTCTCTCCCCTATATCAAAATCAACATTTCCTTCCATCTGCATTTCTCCTAAAACCTCCACTGTCCCTTTCAGTAATGGAAATTGACCTTCAGGGGGCACATATGGGGGAGGGGTAACTATCTCTTCCCCAGTGTTATTTTTTTACCTCACCATCTGACTTTTTTTCCCTTCTTCCTCTCTAACTTTTTCATTTTCAGTAATTCTTCACCTTCTTTCTTAAACAAAGCCAAAACTTCTCTCTCGTTTCTGTCTCTTCATTTCTCTCTGCACACTCTTTTTCTTTAACGATTTAACCTTATAATTCTTTATCAAAGTTTCCATTTCACCACACAATGCTACGTCAAACGTCCCTTCCTTTGGCCATTGCGTCACCATGCTCTTTGTTCTCTTTTCCCATTTATTTGAGATCTTATTTATGAGATCTTTACACAATGGATGCTTCAACACTAATGGTGTCCACCGGAGAGGTGGCCATTATATGAATATATAAAATAACAAAACTCTACCTTCAATGCCAAATACGTATAACAAACACGTTCTCTATTACTATTTGCCCGCAACTCAAATCATTTAGATAATACTTTCTTAAACATGCATCAATATAATTTTTTTATTTCAATAACAAAACTAAGTTTAAACGATTATCTATTCAAGATACACTACTTCACTCAGCCCCTTTATGCACAGAGTTCATACACACATAAAACATAAAACACGGACATACACAGAGCGCTCATACACTAGTCCTCACTTAGTATTCTCCACTTTCTGGAGCAACTCATCAGCTAATTTTACTGATACAGCCTGACACAGCAAAACAACACCGCATTAGCGTTTCCCACTGGCAGAATCTGACTCAGTAAAACAGCAACTCATACAATACTCATACAATAACAATTTAATTAGCATACAGACAGTATGCTTCTCATAAAACAGGTATCTATAGTACTTAGCAGTACACAATTCATAGACAAAAAAAAAAATTTGTTCCTCATAAACAGATATCCATATTCCCCAAAAAAAGGAAAAGAAAAAGGCTCTCTAACTTACTCATACAATAACAGAATTCTGTAGATATACAAAAAGTATATTCCACATAAGAAATGGTATCTATATCACAGTACTCTTTGACATACAGACTGTATGTTCCTCATATGAAAGATATATATAACCACTGGGAGCTCTTCTCAACCACTGGCTCAACACTATTCTTTGACATACAACAGTATGTTCCACATATAAAGATATATATAGTTAATAACCACTGGGAGCCCTCTCAACCAATGGTACTTATAATTATACGCACGTACACCTATTACCCTGCTTACTCATAAACACAGAATAATGCATAACATATGCGCACACTCATACCGGTCTATACTCACACACTACCTGCTGCTCTCTTAGCAGCCATAGACCAATGCAATGCTTATTACCAACTACATTTATGTACTTTTACATACCTCAAAACCCACTTAACAGTACAGTAGTCCAGTGCATGCATTTACTCCATCTGGAAGCAAAACCCTCAAATTGTTCTTTGATTGGAGGGGTCTTATAAGGTGTCCTTACCACTATGGGTTATCCCGGCCAACAGCACAAACATAATCTAAACATAATCTAATCAGAGAATAAAGGGAATGTTAGGATAGGTGTTGTTGGAAGATGTAGGTCTTCAATCAACGTTTGAATGTATACAGTGTCTCCGTTGTTCGGACCTCCAGTGGAAGTTCGTTCCACCACCTCGGTGCCAGAACAGAGAAGAGCCTTGAGCTGGCCTTACCTTTTACCCTGAGAGATGGTGGAAACCAGACGAGCAGTGCTGGACGCTCTCAGGCAGCGAGGTGCAGTACGGGAGGTGATGAGGTTTCGGAGGTAAGATGGTGCAGATCCATTTTTGGCTTTGTAGGCGAGCGTCAGTGTTTTGAATCTGATGCGTGCAGCTACAGGAAGCCAGTGGAGCGAGCGCAGCTAGTGGGGTAGTGCGAGAGAATTTAGGCAGGTTGAACACGAGTTGCGCAGCTGCATTTCATCGAGTACATGCGAATCGTTTTGGGTCAAGTGCCTCCAGCACGCGCGATTCAATAATTCTTTAGAAAAGCGTACGTACACCTATTACCCTGCTTTCTCATAAACACCGAATAATGCATAACATATGCGCACACTCATACCGGTCTATACTCACACACTACCTGCTGCTCTCTTAGCAGCCATAGACCAATGCAATGCTTATTACCAACTACATTTATGTACTTTTACATACCTCAAAACCCACTTAACAGTACAGTAGTCCAGTGCATGCATTTACTCCATCTGGAAGCAAAACCCTCAAATTGTTCTTTGATTTGGAGGGGTCTTATAAGGTGTCCTTACCGCTATGGGTTATCCCGGCCAACAGCACAAACTTTAATCTAAATAAGCAAAAACTGCTTACCTTTTTAGGTGGCCACCTGTTTGTGCTGCCCGCCAAGAATGCCCACAGAGATCAGACACCCCGTCACCCCTTCCAAGCCTCACGTCTGGGCGCCAAATGTTGTAGAAACGACACAGAGTCACAGGTTTTGCTTCCAGAAGATAACGGCCTTTATTATCAAGCAATAAGAGCCGGAGCTGGTTTGCAAAGCAACTGAATTCTATGTGTCCTGGCTTAGCAATTATATATGCCCTGGATGTCCATACATTTCTATGTAAACCCATTCTCCTCCAGGCTTACATTGCACACCCAACATCTGTTTATAATTTGGGGCCCACCTTATACATATAATGGTATGGCCAGTAATGCTAACTTTATACACACACACACATAAGAAACTATAATATTTCATATATGGCACATTCCTTTACGCACACACACAAAGAGAAAGATTTTAATGGAAGCCACATGCACACATATTGCATACATATATTTGATTAAGTGCATTCTTCCACAAAGCCAAGATGCTCTTTTTGTAGGTTTTCGATGAAAAAATCACTTTCCAGATGTTTTTCGATCATACTTTTCAGTTTTTGACATTTTTTCATCATTTTGGTTATGAATATGAAAAATCATATTTTTATCATAACTTTCATATTTTTATGAAAAATGTCATATTTTTGTCAAAACATGATGTGTCCTACACCATTTCTTCGAATACATGCGAATCGGTTTGGGTCAAGTGCCTCCAGCACTCGCGATTCAATGATTCTTTAGAAAAGCACTTTCTCTGCGTCCTACGAGAGCTCTCGTTTGGCCGGAAACCAGCATTTTCAGCTACCGCATGAGAAGCAACCTTTTTCTCGACACATGCACAGGCTGAACCTTAGAAACTGTTCTCTTTGTAAGGTTTTTGATGAAAAATCACTTTCCAGATGTTTTTCGATCATACTTTCTCAGTTTTTGACATTTTTTCATCATTTTGGTTATGAATGTGAAAAATCATATTTTTATCATAACCTTCATATTTTTATGAAAAATGTCATATTTTTGTCAAAACATGATGTGTCATACCCCACTTACATTTACATTTACATTTGCGATATTTAGCAGACGCCCTTATCCAGGGCGAAGTACAGGAAGTGTTTTAGGTCACTCTAAGGATAACATAGTCAAGAAAGATAAATACAAACTTAAGCACACGAGGATAGACAGTTGCCTTTATTTTCTGGACGGAAGGAGATAAAAGAGAATAAAGGGAATGTTAGGATAGGTGTTGTTGGAAGATGTAGGTCTTCAATCAACGTTTGAATGTATACAGTGTCTCCGTTGTTCGGACCTCCAGTGGAAGTTCGTTCCACCACCTCGGTGCCAGAACAGAGAAGAGCCTTGAGCTGGCCTTACCTTTTACCCTGAGAGATGGTGGAACCAGACGAGCAGTGCTGATGCTCTCAGGCATCCAGCTCTCAGGTGCAGTACGGGAGGTGATGAGGTTTCGGAGGTAAGATGGTGCAGATCCATTTTTGCCTTTGTAGGCGAGCGTCAGTGTTTTGAATCGTGATGCTGCATGTTTTTTGAAGCGTTTTTTTTCTGATGCGTGCAGCTACAGGAAGCCAGTGGAGCGAGCGCAATACAGTGGGGGAACATTTGCGTTTAATCAGTGGGGTATTTTAGGAAAACTTCATGGATTTCAGTGGTATGGGTGTGCGAGAGAATTTAGGCAGGTTGAACACGAGTCGCGCAGCTGCATTTCATCGAGTACATGCGAATCGGTTTGGGTCAAGTGCCTCCAGCACGCGCGATTCAATAATTCTTTAGAAAAGCACTTTCTCTGCGTCCTACGCAGCTCTCGTTTGCGGAACAGCATTATCAGCGTCTGAGAAGCACGTTTTTGTCGACACATGCACGGCTGAAGCCACGATGTTCTATTTGTAGGTTTTTGATGAAAAATCACTTTCCAGATCATACTTTTTAGTTTTTTACATTTTTTCATCATTTTGGTTATGAATATGAAAAATCATATTTTTGTCATAACTTTCATATTTTTATGAAAAATGTCATGTTTTTGACAAAACATGATGTGTCCTACACCATTTCATCGAATGCATGCGAATCGGTTTAGGTCAAGTGCTTTCTGCACGCGCGATTCGATGATTCGCTATAAAATAGATTTCCCTTTGTCCTAGAGAGCTCTCTTTTGCCGAAAATCATTATCAGCGTCTGAGAAGCACGTTTTTGTCAACACATGCACGTCTGAAGCCAAGATGTTCTTTTTTTAGATTTTCTATCAAAAATCACTTCCCAGATGTTTTTCTATCTTATTTTTCAGTTTTCGACATTTTTTCATCATTTTTGTTATGAATATGAAAAATCATATTTTTTTTATAACTCATATTTTTTTTAATCGCTGCCAATGGTCTTTCCTGCTAATGGATTACAGCTTCTACTGCAGCACTCTGGCACTGGTGCTGGAAACTTCATTCAATTAACTATCCTTGCCGCTCAGTGGCTAGCCACAACTATTTTACCCACCCATCATTTACACCCCAGAACCTGAAACCATGCAAATTGCCACCTAACAACTACCATAAGGGGAAAGAGAACGCCACCTAGCGGCTAAAGCACGTCTATATTGTTGAAACTCCCATCATTCCATACATCAGTGACCCATTAGACCCACACAGCTGTCATTTTATTATCCCACAAAATGAATATCCACGATGGTGGCACAGAATTAGCTTGCAGTGGCCTCTTCAGATCCAAAATGGCGCATTCAATGTAATTAGCATGATCTTTCCATGCACATGAACACTAGAGTAAATTCTGTGCACATATACGACCGCTAGACGCTACTGCAATACAAAAATCAGCAACCAATCTGCGTGATGAGTTATTACAGTTTGCATATCGTCCAACCCCGATACCATCGATACTATCACCACTACTCTCCATCTGAACCTTAGCCACCTGGATAACAAGTATGCATATGTTTGAATGCTGTTCATAGACTTCAGTTCAGGATTCAACACAGCCATTCCTCAGCACCTGATCGAGAAGCTGAGGCTACTGGGTCTGAACACCTCAATCTGTAACTGGAGCCTGGACTTCCTGACTTGGAGACCTCATTCAGTCTGGATTGAGATTAGCATTTCCAGTAGCACCACACTGAGCACTGGGGCCCCTCAAGTGTGTTTTGCCTGCTGCCTTGGACTGCAAGACTCTACAGTGGATAATGAGGACACCTGAGAAGATCATGGGAGTCTCTCTCCTCTCAATCATGGACATTTACACGTCACACTGCATCCCTCTGCGTCCACAAAGCTAACAGCATTGTGGACAACACCACACACCCCTCATACACACTCTTCACACTACTGCCTCAAAAACCATTCAGTGCAACAGTGAAAACAGTCTCAGGTAACACAGACACATGCACAAACATCCACAACACAACATATGTTAATGTAGGGCTGATGTCTCAATAGGGGTGAGACTATTGGGATGAACAAAGCTGCCTGTATTTTAGAACACAACAAACAACACTATTACTACCGAAATTCATACAAAGTTATTTAACGTTAATGTAATTGTTAACCACTCAGGAGTGATATAACAACTGCATAACAACTGCATAACTAAATAGTTAGTTGTGTAAATAGTTAGTTGTGTAGTTACAACTACACAAAATATCTTTGTATCTTTGCAACTCTTCAAACCTCTAATCACTACAGTTAAATAAATGTTTGGACAAATCTTAATTTTCATAGAAAACTTTGGCTAAATAATTATGAGAAATATTGATGACAAATATTCAGTGGTTAAGGCATTGCGCTCTGGACCGGAAGATCCCAGCACCATCAAGCTGCCATGAACAGCTCATCAAAAGCACCAAAAGTTTTTGTCCAAGACAATGTAAAAGGTGAAAACCTGTGCTTTATTTCTTATGCCTCATTTTGACTTGCTTGGCTATTCTCTAGTTCCCCCTTTTCTCCTTCTCCAGTCTGTTCTCCCTAGTCTGTCCTTTTGCTGTCCTTTTTCACATTCCCCTCCCTTTTCACCTTGTTCTATAGTTCCCCCCATTTACCCTTTTTCTACTTTACTATAATGTTATTTTATTTGTTCTCTGTCTTTATTCTTCCTGTGTTGTAGATTCCGAGTTCTGAGCCTCCTGTTTTTCCTAGTTCCCACTTTCTGAGTGTCTTTTCCCAGTTATTGTTTTTCCTTGTTATTGAATTTTTTTTACTGTTTTATTTTTTTTAATGTTTGCCTATTCATTTTTGCACATGTGTACTGGTTGGTACCATTGTCTACTGGTCTTTTCTTGCAATTTATTTCTTCCTTTATCTTATTTGCTAGGATAGACAGACTCTGCAATTGCTGAATAAAATATATTACTTTGTTGGTGTTGGAAGCTGAACAGAAAGACTTGAGTCACCAATTCAGTTTAACAGCAAAAAAATAATTTTCGGAAAAACGAAAAATAGAAATTTTAGCTTGTTAACATTGACAAAAAATGCACAAACTTGCACATTGTCCGAAAAAGACAGACACCCACTTATAAAAAGTGCACTAAAATACATTTTATTTAAGTATTTAAATAGTGCACATTCCTAATGTACTTGAAGTGTTCTGTTTTCACATAGTAATTTTGTACTTAATATACTAAAAGATCTATTCTATACAGCTCACTCCACCACCTGCCGAGGCAGTTAACACGGTGGCACCTGCCAGCTTACCCTTGTCACCGACCTTCACCAGCCCCATTTCTTGACCAGCCCCGGACGCCAGTGCTCCAGTGGAGTGTAACGGGTTCCTGGTCCAAAGCTCTCTTGCTTTTCCAGATGCACCGACATCTGTTTTCCACTGACTGTTGAAGAATCGCTTAAGTAATCTCTCTGTTATCTGGAGCTGCTCTCTGCTGGGTGGAGACTGTATGGACCCAAGGTGGTGGAGCGATCACCTCCCATCAAAGCTTCTTTTCAGTTCAGAAGACTGCATTCATTACCACACCCAGTCACTACAAATACCTTGTCATGCTGTTTGATCTAGTCCAAGGGTTGGCAAACTTTTTGGCTCAGGGACCACATTGAATTTTAAAATTGGACAGACGGGCCACCTTTGACCTATTTCTAAAGGCAGAAAATTGGGCTTTCTCTTCTGTCTCCCTTTTATTCTAAATAAAGTGCCTTTGTTATCCACTAATCTGTTAGAACCGGTTAGTCTGTCTGCTTCTGTTACAGCACTCAAGTACACTTTATTTTCACATGGGCAACACAAGTTTGCAACAGTCAGTGAGGTTTAGTACAGACTACATAATGTAACAACTAGGACTAAATGTGTTTCTGTCAGAAAAAAATCAAACATTTAGAAATTGCTTTTTTAATACATTGCTTTTGTATGGTGGCCGAGAAGGACAAAACAAATTAACAAATGATAAAATTAAATAACAAATCATAAAAGACATTAACAAATGATAAAACAAAATAACAAATACAAAAACAAAATAACAGTTCATAAAACTAAATAACAAATACAAAAACAAAATAACAAAGGTACAGTTAGAAAATGGAATACTTGCCGCTCATTGGACAAGATACATGTCATTCAAGATATTCAGGAAGTAGGAAATCTTATGACTTACATGTTTGTTTTAATTTGGGCTTTTAGTGCACTTTAGTAAACACTGGCAAGCCAGGGGAAATTGAAATAATTAAACACTACTTTGAAGATGGACATTCATATGACATTTTGGAGATGCTGGAAAAAAATCATGACATAAAGAGTAGTTTGCGCTCTCTGAAAACACACCTGAAGGATGCTGGTATGTTTCAAAGACAAAACTTTTTCCCATTAAACGATGTAACGAATGCTATACATGCAGAGCTGTGTGGACCAGTACAGTTTTTCGTTTAATGTACAATGTGGTTAACACTACAACAGAAATATAAGTTTCATGTTAAACGTGATGTTATGTGGTTGCTACAAGAACTTCACCCAAACGGGACAGAGCAAAGGGGATGTTGTAGATTTGTTAGACGTACTTATCACTCCATGGGACCAAACTATTTGTAAAATGGTACATTGGCAGCAGTACAGTGTACCCTCTGTCATCATGACACAGACGACTATGCAGGTTCAAGAAGCCACATATAGAAAATTAATTTGTGTTGATTTCATATTCTTGAATATTTGACCAAGTCTATAAAGTGACTGTTTGTTTGACCTTAATAGTTAATGTAATTGAAATTTTTTTATTGTTATTATTGCATGTATTATCTTCATAGTATGACCATGATGTGAAGCTGATGCCATTAAAATGATAATTTCCAATGAAGTCAAATTGAATACATCCAAATCCTGGAGAGTTCTGAATTCCAAAATCCATTCGAATGTGGAAAAGTCAAGTCAAGTCAAGTGAGCTTTATTGTCATTTTAACACATACAGCTGATGCAATATACATTAAAACGAAACAACGTTCCTCCAAGACTACGGTGCTACATAAAACAACATAAAGGCACGATAGACAACAAGAGCTACATACACGGGACGACATAGAGCCACAAACAACAAGTGCGACAAGACAGACATTACATAGTCACGCCACAGGACAGGTACATAAACTAAAGCGCCAACAGTGCAGTTGTATTGTGCAAAAAGTGGATTGTGCAAGGTAGATAAAGTGGCAGTGCAGATTGTAAACATACTTAGTTGTAAATATAGTAAATAAACATTCAAGTATTTAAGGCAGCAAAGTGACGTGTGCCAACCTTCAAAACTATAACCATGTTTTTAGCAGCAGAATAAATAATGTTGGACAGCAGTGGTGTGTAGAACCGGAGTGTGTGTGTGGCAGTGGTGGCAGTTAAGACTGTAGGTGTCCATGTGTGGTAACTTGAAGCTGTTTGCACATGTATTTGCCATTGGGAAGGGTGAACTGGCAAGAAAAGCAATGCTTTGGAAGTGGTGTAATTCCAGGAGATGGAAGTGAAGTCAGGCCAGTAGCATACTTATGTATGTATATACACGTTCTTCAATGAAACTTCAGTGTGACAATCTATAAGAAAAAAAAGAAAAAGAAAGAAACACAAAAATGCATTTTCATTATAGAAATGATTTTCAAAAAAATTGCTTTCTGACTGTCTTCTCTTGGTTTAAAAAATGTCACCAATAAAACAAAATATTTGCTTTTGAACAGAAATAACAAACCTTCACAGTCAATGAGATGCCTTTACCTCTGGTTGCTACCTTCTGGGCTGAGTTTTGCTTTGAAGAGCTTCTCCAAATCCGAATTTATCTGAATTTATCATTAACAGTTTTGTGTAAAAAAAAAATCTAATTCGATCAGTTACTTTACTTTCAAGTAGTTAAAAAGATACACTACTTAAATTTTGAGTAGGGTCATTCGTAATCTGTAATCTACTACTCTTTCATGGTAACCTTTCCATGGCGTTTTATATATATATATATATATATATATATATATATATATATATATATATATATATATATATATACACAGTATATATGTATAAAAAAACTACTATAAACAGTTAAACAGTAAATTGTTAGGTAAAATAAATATTTTGAAGTTCTGTGAAAACTGTGAAAACCAAAAATTTATTGGAAAACAAAAATATATGCATAGCATGTATATATTTCGTGGTGATTTTTAACTTTTAACAACACTATGGTTTCTGTCAATCACATACCACCTGACATATTCATAAAAAATAGTATGTTTTTCTTCAATGTTCGACACAATTCGAAAACACCTAGTAGTCTGTAGCAGCATGCTGTTTTTAAAAATAGTATCTTGCAGTGACTCCAAAGTAGCTGCATTTTGAATCTGAGTAGATAATCAACAACATTTTAGAATTTTAAATGTAAAACATAGTTTTTATCCACAATTCCTGAGTCCCTTCTTAAAAAAATTAATTTAACTTAACTTTAATAAAAACTTAATTTAACCAGGGTCCTGGTTCGATTCCCGTCTCGGCCATGTGTGTGTGGAGTTTGTGCATGTTCTCCCCGTGCCTCAGGGTTTTTTTCTCCGGGTTCTCCGGTTTCCCCCCAGTCTAAAAACATGCACGGTAGGTTGATTGGCACCTTGGAAAATTGTCCCTAGTGTGTGTGAATGTGAGTGTGTGTTGTGTGCCCTGCGATGGGTTGGCATTCCATCCAGGGTGTATCCTGCCTTAATGCCCATAGACGCCTGAGATAGGCACAGGCTCCCCGTGACCCGAGGGAAGATTGGATAAAGCGGTAAAAGATGAATGAACTTTCATTACATACTCATTAAATCAATAAGGATCTCATATGTGACATATGCAATCTTAAAATTTCTTAAATATTTTAGTAACCTTTCTACTAACCAGTTGAGAACCATATCTCATGAAGCACTTTTACTGTACCCTCATCTGTTACATCTTTGACAGTGGCACTGAAGGAGGGCTGGTCTACAATGTCGTTTACCAGCTCTTTTAAAAAAAATGCGGCCTGGACCTCCATGCACTATCGACACTGCAATAATCTTTCCTGTCAAAAAAATACTCATCCTCCTTAACAGCTGTCAAAAGTAAAGTCAAATCAAATATTGAAAATGAGTTTGTTACACATTGCTTTGTATTAATAGTTTCTGCTTCTTAAACAAATAATTTTTCATCTTAAATACATACCAACAGTATTGTAAACCACGTAGCGACTATTTGAAGGTCTATCAAAAATGGGGCGATACTGCAGTTGTAATGGACAGACACACCACAGGCACCGGGATCAAACAAAGGTGTTTTATTCTCGGAAAATGGAGAACTAAGGAAGATTACTCCGAAGAGTAGATAATGCGGGTTTACAGCCCTGTACGGCCCGTGTCGAGAGGAAGCTTCCATCGGGGCTCAGCGGCCAGGCTCAGCGGCCAGGCTCAGCGGCCAGGCTCAGCGGCGGACGAGGTCGCGTCCACGGGACTTGGGAGTCTGGGGAACTGGAGCCTGCGGGAATCGAACCTGATTTGGGAATCAGACAGAAGAGACAGGTTAGTAGCATTTCCCTGTTAGTAGTAGCAGTTCCCTGATCCAGTCCTTATCCAGATGATAATCAGCACTGATAGAACATCATGAATATGGTTTCTGCCCCCCCGACTTTTTCTCCGTCTTATTAAATGTTGTATATACACAAGTGATTGTCTTTGTGTGTGTCTCACAATTACAAGTCAATGAATCTTTGATCTTGCTACCTTGCTCAATTACAACTTGTGTTATATTAGTTATATTAGTTATAATAGTTATTTTCTAGGCCAGGAAGATAACTTTTTCTTAGGATTTAATGAATAATTATATTGTCTGCACGCCGGACGCACAAATCAAATAATTAAGCTATTGATACCTTTAATCTTCAATTTAAAGCACAATAGTCATAATTAATTAAAAATCATTATAATTAATATGGGTATTTGGATCTTAAAACCCTACACCTGGCTAAAACCTGATGACTACATTATTTTAAATGAGTCGACCCCCAAGATTATTGTTATAAACATGAACCACGTCTAAAAGGTAAAGGGGAGGTGTTTCTACAATTTACAGTAACATCTTCAGTGTTTCTCAGAGAAAAGGCTTCAAGTATAACTCGTTTGAAGTGATGGTGCTTCAGATAACATTATCCAGAGGTAAAAGTACATATGGTACATCTCCTGTGATGTTTGTACTGGCTACTGTTTATAGACCCCCCAGGGTTACCATCCAAACTTTATTAAAGAATTTGCTTAGTTAGTGATGGTTGCAGATAAAGTCATAACAGTGGGTGATTTTAACATCCATGTTGATAATGAAAAAGATGCACTGGGTTCAGTCTTTATAGACATTATAAACTCTATTGGAGTTAGACAACTTGTGTCAGGACCCACTCATTGTTAGAAATCATACTCTAGATTTAATACTGTCACATGGAATTGATGTAAATGGCATTGAAATTCTGCAGCAAAGTGATGATGTCTCGGATCATTATATAGTCTCGTATATTCCACATACCTAAAACTCTAAACTTTATTCCATGCTACAAATACGGTAGAACCATCACTTATATCACAGTTTTGTAAACAATCTGCCTGACTTATCTGAATTCCTAAGTATATCAAATAGCTCAGATAAACTTGATAATGTAACTGAAACTATCGAGTCTCTCTTTTCTATCACTTTAGATGAGGCTGCTTCTCTATGCCTTAGGAAGATTAAGGAAAAGAGTCCGACACCATGGCATAACGAGCACACTTGCGCCCTATAGAGGGAAGTCCGGAAATTGGAGTTCAGGTGGAAGAAAACAAAATTAGAGGTTTTTGGTTCCGGCTAGCGTGAGTCTACTATATCCTATAGGAAAGCAATAAAAACTGCTAGATCTGATTACTTTTCATCTCTTTTAGAAGAAACAAACATAACACTAGGTATTTATTCAATACAGTGACAAGATTAACAAATAACAAAGCATCATAAGGCGTCGTTTCTCCCCAGTAGCATAGCAGTAATGATTTTATGAATTATTTTACATCAAAAATTTATACTATTAGAGATAAAATTGTTACCATGCAGTCAGCAGGAACAGAATCGGATCAGATTTATCGAACTCCTAAGGTTCTATTATACTCATTCTCCACTATAAGAGTGGAAGAATTTTATAGACTTATTGAATCAACTAAACCGATGTGTATGTTAGACCCTATTCCCTCTAAATTACTAAAAGAGGTGCTTCCAGAAGTCTTGGATCCTCTTCTGAATATTATACATTCATCACTGGCATTAGGACATGTCCCCAAAACAGGCTGTTATTAAACCTCTCATTAAAAAAATACAACTTGACCCCAATCAATTAATTAATTACAGACCGATTTCGAATCTCCCATTTCTTTCAAAAATATTGGAAAAAGTAACGTCTTCACAATTATGTTCTTTTCTAGAGAAAAATAGTATCTGTGAGGATTTCCAGTCAGGATTTATAGTGAATCATAGTACTGAAACTGCTCTCATTAGAGTAACAAATGAAACTGCTCTCATTAGAGTAACAAATGATCTGCTCCTATCATCCAACCGTGGTTGTATCTCTTCATTAGTGCTACTGTATCTTAGTGCTGCTTTTGATACTATTGACCACAACATTCTTTTGAATAGGCTCAAGTTCCCTGATCCAGTCCTTATCCAGATGATAATCAGCACTGATAGAACATCATGAATATGGTTTCTGCCCCCCCGACTGAGCCTGGTTTCTCCGAAGGTTTTTTTCTCCATTTGTGTCACAGATGGAGTTTTGGTTTCTTGCTGCTGTTGCCTGCCACTTATGGCTTGCTCAGTTGGGGAAACTTAATTGTTTAGATTTTTGTTCATTTTTGTTTCTGTGTGTCATTTATTATTATTATTATTATTATTATTATTATTATTATTATTTTATATTATTATTATTATTATTATTATTATTATTATTTTTGTACAGCTGCTTTTACACAATCTCAATTGTTAAAAGCACAAAGGTGACTTGACTTGACTCTGGTTTGTGGTGGCGAGAGTGACTGTTTGTTTACACATCAGGAAGCTCTCATGTCTGTGTCTCCCTCTGATTCTCCTTTAAATTTTAGTTATGCTGTTATAGTTAATCCTGCCGGAGTCCATATCTGCACTCTACACTAAATATTTATTCACTCCCACACTGCAACTGTGACTGTGTCTAACCACTCTTTTTTTTCTTTCCTAACCATTTTCTTTCTGTCTCTCTCTCTGTTGAGTTACATGTCCTACTTCTGAGCTGCCAGTGATCCAGACCCCCTCTGCACTCTGGTCCTGTCTGACCCTCATGGTTGATGACGCCCCCACCCCAAATGTATTTTACTCCAAATGTAGTGTAAAAACACGCTCCTGAACATATATAAATGAACTTCAAAAAACAACACAGCCAGAGTATTCTATGACTCAAAATGTAGTCATAGTGAAAAAATAAAGTCAACAGTTTCACACTTTTTTGATTTTTAAACTCCAGAAATTATCTGATTTTCTTGTTGTCAAAAATTTGTATTTATACCTTATTTTCTGAGAGGCTTGTTTTTAGCAGTCACATTTAATTCATCTACTACCGCTTTATCCGATCTTCCCTTCTTTTACACACTCATGAAAATTTTCCAAGGTTGCAAATCAACTTACTGTGCATGTTTTGGGCCGGGGAGAAACCGGAGAACCCGGAGAAAAAAACCCTGAGGCACGGGGAGAACATGCACAAACTCCACACACACATGGTTGAGATGCTAATCGAACCCTCAACCCTGGAGGTGTGAGGCGAACGTCCTAACCACTAAACCACCATGCCCCTCAAGCTCAAAATGATTTACTTAAAATAATGAAACAGTATATTTATGCAGGTAAAAAATTGTGTTCTCTATGTTCCATCAACAATGACATATGTGTTTAGGAGACATGCAAATCATCGCATTTTGTTTGTATTAACACATTTCACAGTATACACATATTTTGGAACTGCAGAAGGGCAGAAGACAGTCGTCAAAAAAAGTCATAAATTAATTTATAATAAAGACCAGAAATGTCTACCACAATAAAAAATGATCAAGGGATCATGAAGAGTTAAAACTAGCATCAAAGTTAAAAAAATAGAAGACACTTTGAACTGGATACTGTTTGATCAATGCAAGTCAATCCCAAAGTCCAAGTCTTCAAAGAGGATTTGGTCACAAACAAACAGAATACACACAGTTACAAAGACATAGATAAAAGGTAAGTAAAAAGAATGACCAAATTTCCTACAGAAATATAATTATAAATTTGTGTCTGTGTCTATAAACTGCTTTTTTCAATTCACCAAAACTTCCATTTCAACAACTTTAAAGGATGTGGATTCTTTTAGTTATAGCAACAACTTTTCTGCTAAATGCTCCAGCGTTGGGTGGCGTGAAAGACCTCAGTTCACATTTCAACTTACATGAGAAAAAGAGTGCAATTACTGTTAATTCGCAGACCATTCACCAGGGTGGTGACAACCTACAGATGGAATCTGTGAATGCAGACTTCCATCAACACAACACAATCACTAAGGACTTGCCACTGGAAGGACTTGAAGAGGAGGATTACATTGATTTTGATAAGATATTGGAAGGGGATGATGACTACAATGAAAGTGATGCAGTAGATGAAATTACCACACCTACATCAGACCATGAGATTATGTCAGGATTGTCGGACCCTAAATTGTGTCAAGTGGGCCTCTTAAGGCTCTTTCATGGTCGAACACGGCTTCAGCGCATTAATGTGGTCAATGCATTTTTTGGATTTCGCCTTTATCGAAACCTCTGCAATCAAGTGAACCAAACTGATAATGTCCTGTTGGCACCCGCTGGAATCTCCATTACTATGGGGATGATTGCACTTGCTGTAGGTTCTACTACCCACAAACAGCTCTATCAAGCATTAGGCTTTGCTGAATTTATAAATGCAAGTATACATTATAATGATTCAACTGTGCACAAGCTTTTCAATAAACTTACACACCGGCTCTTCAGGAGGAACTTTGGCTACACATTACGATCTGTCAATGATTTTTACATCAAAAATCCAATTCTCATGTCAGAGAACTTCCGGAGTCAGGCAAAGTCATACTATTTTGCTGAGCCTCAATCTGTGGATTTTAGAGACCCAACATTCCTTGTGAAAGCAAACCAGCGCATTCAGAAAATGACCAAAGGTCTGATCAAGGAGCCACTTAAAAGTGTTGACCCCAACATGGCAGGTGATACTTCTAAACTACCTGTATTTTAAAGGTAAACACCTCCATATTAAACATACAGCAGAAACAAGACTATTTTTAATGCCTTTCTAACATGCAAGCTATCTTAGAATAAAAATGTAGTAGGAATGAGAAAAATGTTTGGAGTGGCTACAGTTCAAATTATGAAGAGAATGTAACATGCAGTTTACTATAATAAATGCATTATTGCTGTTCTGGTTATACCACTGGTAGACTGGGTTACTCACTTGGCTTATTTGAGGTTTATAATGTCATGAAATAGATGTAAGTGTACATAATACGTGTATAATTTATTTACATATGATTGTAATCAAAATTATTAAATTTTTAACAACACACTAGAGCATTATATAAATTAATTCACATGTGTCATTTTAAGAATGTTTTCATATCACTTTTTTTAAGTTACTGGTATTTTACATTTGTAAGTCTTTAAAATACTAACTTAGGAAGAGATTAGTGTAGTTCTCATCCAGACCATTGGCTGACCATGCAGGAACATGGGAGCAGAAGTTTCCAGAGGAGCTGACTCATTACCGTAATTTCCGTGTGAATGAGAGGCATCAGGTTCGCGTGCCCATGATGCAGAATAAGGGTTCTTACCTGGCTGCAGTTGACCATGAGCTGAACTGTGATGTCCTACAGCTGGCCTACAAGGGCAACATAAGCATGTTCATTGCTGTGCCTCAGAAATTTTCTGGCATGAAAATACTTGAACAAGAGCTCTCACCTACTGTCATTAACAAGTGGATCAACAACATGACCAACAGGTAAGGCAGCAGTGAAACACTACAGTGTAATAAAATGATAAAGAGAAGGGTCTCATTAACAATAACAATCTATTGTTTAACATGTAGATTAGTTCCTGGCATCAAAACGATATTAAGAATGCTTTTTAATTTATAATGCGTTTTTCCATAATTGAACATAAAAAAATCTGAAAATGGTGTAAAAATGTTTCTATGGATTTTATGTTAGAACACGTGAGGTGGTGTTCCCACGATTTAAGCTGGAACAGAGCTATGATCTGGTCAACCACTTGAAGCAGATGGGTCTAACTGACCTCTTCACAGAACATGGTGACTTCTCTCCTATGGCTACTGAGAAGATCTCTATCAATTGGGTAAGACAAATAAGAAATGCAATTTTTTTCTCACTTAAATTAAAATAATATGTGAAACTAGCATAGGTTGTTTGGAATATATTAATGTATTGTTCATGGTTTCATATAATGCTGTTTTGTAACCTTTTTTCCAGTTTAAGCACCAAAGTGCCATAACAGTAAATGAGGAGGGTACTGAAGGAGCAGCACTCACCCATGTTGGTTTCATGCCTCTGTCAACACAGACACGCTTCATTGTGGATCGTCCCTTTCTTTTTTTCATCTATGAGAAGCGCACTGACTGCCTTGTCTTTATGGGACGGGTTGCAGACCCATCAAAAAATTAATTTTATACACACAAGGATACTAGATTAAAATGCATAATAAATTAAGTACTGTAATAAGCACAATGCCAGGGTCACAGAAATAAATATAAGTTATAATATAAATGATAAGATAATATAAAAGAAAATATAAATGATAATTAATATTGATTTTCACTCTTTAAATAAGTCTAAATGTAAAAAAAATAAAGCATTAAAATATTTAAAGCATTATAACATATTTGTTGGTTTCTTTCTTGTGGTTGAGTTTGAGATTGTAAGAATATAAAATAAAAGAACATCATTATACCTTTAATAATTACTATTACATTGATTTTTTTTTTGCCAAGATGGACATTAAGTAAGGAGTAAGGAATTGAGAAGTAAATAGCATACCAAATCCATTAGGGAAAAATGGCTCATTATAAGAATGTATAATAGATTTTGTCAGTATTTCAAATGATTTGTAAAAAAAAATAAAAAAACTGAAAGCACTTTTAATCTCTCCTCAGCATAGGGTTTACACCAGAGCTGGGAACATGAGTCCAAAAGTTATGTCAATATTGACATGTGGAAGATTCTTTTTACAGATACTTGCTATTCCATGCTTAAGTCCATTTTTAGTCTAGTCAGAATATACAAATAACCTGTATACTATACACTATGTATAACCAGGACATCAATCACTAGATAAATTAAACAATGATTTCTTATTGTTTATATGACCTTTCTACCCAAACTATAACTCACATGCCTTATTTATGAATGCTGTCATTCTCATTTTCTGTGCTTTGCCAAGTGAACCTGCAAAAGATGTGACAAAATATCTCATGGCTATTGTGACACTGGCACAACATTACATATGTACATATGACAGGCTGATTGGCTCTGAGTCAGACCAACTAGAGTAAAATAAAATTAAGAAAAAGATTAAGAAAGATTAAGAAAAATATTTAAATTCGACAGTCTGATGACAACTGGAACCAAATCCTTAAACTGGTCCATTACACTCTGTGCTCGACAGACTTTGGTCCAGGTATCATTTGACTGTCGAATTTAAATCTTTTTAACAAATTACAGCTTAAGGTCGTATACATTGGGGGCATTATTCTACTGCAATACTTTGTGTATTGTATATTATGTGTATTAAGACTATACCCATCAGCAAAAATGCCAAAGAAGTCTCCACCCATTTCTAATCATCATGTGGCAACTCAGGACCACAACCTTACAGCAGTCCCTGCTGCAGCCTGTAGATCAACCATAACATTCTGCAGATAACACAATTGCCACCACCTTTTTTCTGACCTTTATCCAAAAATATTATTTATTGAATGATCTTGGACAATGGCTAGAGTAAAATGTCACTGGCATTTTGTAAAGTTCACTCATGAAAAGTTTAAAATGTATTGGTATCTGAATTCATCCAAAATCAGCAGTAACAATTTGTCAGCACAATCTACTGTAAGAACTTTAGAATGTAATCAGATGTACCATGTTTAAAACATTTATTACACATAATACATATAAACCAAGAAATTAATGTGAAAATAGTTGAAAAATGTCACAAAACACAACATAAATATATAGTTACTAATTAAGCACATAACCATTACAAAATGTTATTTATAAATACAGAAATAAATTGTTTACAAATCTAATAATGGTACATTTCTCCATTATCTGTCCATCTGGGATATACAGCTAAACACATCACCTGGATTTAAATTCTGAAAAAAGTGCCTGCAGGATTCAACAGGATTTATTATTTACTTTTAGATTTGACACAAAAAACTGACACAAAAACTGACACAAAAAACTGGAAAATGGTATTTCTCATAAAATAAATGAAAACATTTTGAAACAAATATGCAGTCTAGTTATTTAGGAGAATATTTATTAATTTAATTACTAAAATAATATATTATTAATATTGACCAAAATCATTTTTCTCCCATTTAACAATTATACTTTCAAAATCTGATAACACCAATATCTTAGACTCAATATCTTATCTCATAACGCTAATGTGAAAATGTGGTGGATGCATGAAAGTTGCTTTCTATTTGAAAAAAAGCGAGATGAAAGAAGCAGGGAGGTGGAAACCCAGTGTTTAAGGTGTTGGACTCTGGTGCTGATTATGGTGGAAGATTATGGTGCTGATCAAGCTGCTACTAGTGGGTCCTTGAGCAAGGGTCTTATCATTCAATTGTTCAGTTTGTAAGTCGCTCTGGATAAAAGCATCTGCCAAATGCTGTAAATGTAAATGTAAGATAAATTCTAACTTAAAATTTCTATCTGGATGAACGACATGTGGCAGAAGCCCAAAATATTCGATATACAGAAAACTGTGGCAGAAGCAGGAAACATACTTTATAAAGAAAAATGTAGTGGAGGAGGAAAGATCCTTCATAAAGACGAATGTGGTAGAGGTTCAAATATTGAGTTTCACAACAAAAGAGGGACATTTGCTGTCATATACATATGGGAACTGAGGGTACCAGTTGCTGGGGTTTTGGAAAAAGAATGTTGCCACATATGTCTCTGATACAGGATTCTAGCTGCTCAACTGTTCTGTGTCCTTTGTTTTTATTTTTCTTTCTTGTTTCTAGATTGCATGAGGCCAGTTAAGCAGCTGGTTTCTTCTACTACAATGTCTTTTCATAAATATGCAGAGGTATGTCCATGGTTTCCAAAAAGAAATAAAAATATATTTGCAAGCCTCAATGAGTGACCACAAGCTCCTGTGCACATGATTCCCAGGTGCCCCAGACAAACAGTGGCCAAAAATGGGCTAATATATTTAAACTAGATATGCATATGTGTATTTAGCAACTGAATGGGAAGAACACAGGCTCTTGAACCCAAATGTGTGTGCAAGGAACGGATCCAGTGTGTAGCGAATCACTACAGGGTAATATCTATGAGTAATTATAACAGGTTATAATTAATTATAAATATTTAAATTAGATATGAGGAAAAACTGTAGTAGTATAAATGTTAAAATTATTTAATTTTCCTTAGATTCCCTAGTTTAGTCTCCTGTTTTTCTAGCTCCTCTGACCTGGATCCAGCAGCTCTACAGAGACACCAGGACTCCATGGACCTGGCTCCCAAACTCCTACGAATCCACCAAGGAAACGCCAGGATTGCCAACTTTGTGCAACAAAGTAACACCAATTGTGTCACACCATATCCCAATGGTTCCTGAAAATACATATATAGAGAGAGAAATTGAGAAATTAAAAATTGAGAGAATAAGAGAACAGAGAGCAAAAGAAAAGATAAATAAAGTCATGTTTAATTTCAATTGACCAGTCCAATGAGAATCATCAACATTCATGATCAAGGACTTATATATGCATCTGGACTGTTGGTAAATGGTTACTTGCATTGGTTTTGTTGCTGAGCAAAGTCCATATGTGGTAGACAAAGGAGATTCATGATGAGATCTTCAGAGTAAGATGAAGGTTTTGCTGAACATGTTTTTTGAGTCCTGGGTGATTAAGCAAAGTCCTTGAAAGTGAAGCTAAATTTTTCATGCTATGAATGTAGTGGGTGTTATAAAATATGGTCTTGCTACGGGCATGTGACATGTTTTTTGAACATGTGCATGTTTTTGCTAGTTTCTAGTTTTTCTAGTTTAGAGTCATGTGTAGTTCTGTGTTCCATTTGTTCGTTTACAGGTGAAACTTGAAAAATTAGAATATCGTGCAATAGTTAATTTATTTCAGTACAGTTCTTTTTTGTATCTTCTGTTATTAAAAACTCACTAGGTAGCAGGAATGCTTCAGACATTTTCTGAAGTCTTGTATCTATACAAGCTTTCAAAAATATGCTGTTTTTGCCAAATTATACAGAGATATTTGGCATATTAAAACAATTACTGACAAAAAAATGTAACACAAATTTACATACAAAAAGGTATGACTACACAAGTTTGTGTACTTGTACCCAGTTGAAATGCCATGACATTCTCCTGAATCAAACGTACGTTTAAAAAAACTTAGTTTAGAAAAACTACATCTAGGCATTGTCATTTCTTTTAACACTATATCTGTTTAATATATCCGTTAATCATTCTGAAAAAAGGCAATCTGTGCTAGTGAATTTGGACTAGAGAGCTGGTAACACCCAGGCCTTGTGCCCTGAAAAGATCATTGATCTCGAAATGTTAATTTCTAAAGAATTTCTTACATTTACATTTACATTTGCGGTATTTAGCAGACGCCCTTATCCAGGGCGACGTACAGGAAGTGCTTTAAGTCTCGATCTAAGGATAAGATTTATTCAAGAAAGGTTAATACAAACTCAAGTACACAAGAATAGACAGTTGCCTTTTTTTTTTTTTTTATATAATGGATGTTAGGATAGGTGTTGTTGGAAGAGGTAGGTCTTCAGTCGACGTTTGAATGTAGATAGTGTCTCCGTTGTTTGAACCTCCAGTGGAAGTTCGTTCCACCACATCGGTGCCAGAACAGAGAAGAGCCTTGAGCTGGCCTTACCTTTTACCCTGAGAGACGGTGGAACCAGGCGAGCAGTGCTGGACGCTCTCAGGCAGCGAGGTGCAGTACGGGAGGTGATGAGGTTGCGGAGGTAAGATGGTGCAGATCCATTTTTGGCTTTGTAGGCGAGCGTCAGTGTTTTGAATCTGATGCGTGCAGCTACAGGAAGCCAGTGGAGCGAGCGCAGCAGTGGGGTGGTGCGAGAGAATTTAGGCAGGTTGAACACGAGTCGCGCAGCTGCATTGTGAATCATTTGCAGTGGACGAATAGCGTTCTGAGGTAGACCTGCCAGCAGAGAGTTACAGTAGTCCAGATGACAAGAGACTGAACCAGGACCTGAGCAGCCTGTGTGGATAAAAACGGTCGAATCCTTCTGATGTTGTAGAGAAGGTAACGACAAGAGCGAGAAACGTTAGAAATATGGGAAGAGAAAGATAATTGATTGTCTATAGTTACCCCGAGATTACGAGCAGTGGTGGAGGGAGAAAGTAGGGAGTTATGGAGAGTTATGCTGAGATCCTGACCAGGAGATGAATCACATGGGATCACCAGCATTTCCGTTTTCTTCGGGTTGAGTTTCAGCTGATGAACGCTCAATCCACGAAGCGATGTCAGATAGACAGGCTGATATTCTGATATTCTAGCAGACACTGTTTTATCTGATGGAGGGAAGGAGAAGATTAATTGAGTGTCATCAGCATAGCAGTGATAGTCAAATCCATGAGAGGAGATGACTTTACCAAGAGAAAGAGTATAGAGTGAGAAAAGAAGAGGACCAAGTACTGAGCCTTGTGGTACCCAGTGGTGAGTCTCGTGGAGCAGATGTTGATCGATACCTGAAATGATCGACCTTCCAGGTATGAGGAAAACCAATTCCATGCAGCTCCAGAGATACCGAGACTCCTGAGGGTAGCTAACAGGGTCTTGTGGTTCACTGTATCAAAAGCTGCTGAGAGATCGAGCAGGATGAGGACGGAGGACAATCTGTCGGATCTGGCAGCATGAAGCTTTTCCCTGACTGCCAGGAGAGCAGTCTCTGTGGAATGTCCTGCTTTGAAGCCAGATTGGTTGGGATCTAGAAGGTTGTTCTGAGAGAGATAGGCAGACAGTTGGTTAAAGACAGTACGTTCTAGAGTTTTAGAGAGGAAAGAGAGAAGAGATACCGGTCTGTAGTTGTTGATATCTGATGGGTCCAGAGCAGGTTTCTTTAAGATGGGAGTGACCCTTGCTTGCTTGAAGGAAGCCGGTACACATCCAGAAGTTAGGGACCCGTTGATTATTGTGGAGATGAAGGGCAGGAGATCATGTGAGATGGTCTGGAGCATGGATGAAGGTATTGGGTCTAGTGGACAGGTGGTGGGGTTGCAAGACTGGATGGTTTTCATCAACTCATCGTCAGTGACGATTGAGAAGTCTGTTAAGATGGTATGGCATTCCTCAGTGGCGGGTGACAGTGGCGTCTGGGGGGGGGGGGGGGTGAAGGTCAAGCAGATTTCCTCAATCTTCTTCTTCTTTTCATAGAAGGAGGCGAAGTCTTCTGCTGTCAGGGAGGAAGAAGCTGGTGGGGTAGAGGGGGTGAGTAGTGAAGAAAATATTTTATGAAGTTTGAGGATTATGGATAGAGGCCTCGAACTTATCCTTGTAGAAGGATAAGTCTTGGCAGAGGTCACATCAGAAGAGAATTTTGTTAGGAGAGCACGGTAGGATGTCAGGTCTGTGTTACGTTGTGATTTTTTCCACCTCTTTTCCGCTGACCTGCTCACGTTCACGTCGATTGCTGCGCAACACTCCTGACAGCCAGGGAGAAGGACAAGAAGGTTTCTTTGGTTTAGCCGTCAGTCAGGGGACATAGCAGGTCAATAGAGGAGGAAAGAGAGTAGAGGAGAGAGTCAGTAGCAGAGTCAGGAAGAGAAGAGAAGGAGGAAGAGATGAAAGAGTAAATAGTACAAGAAGATACAGAGGATGGAGGGATTGAGTGAATATTCTGTCGGGTAAGAGAGAGATGTTGTGAGGTGTTTCCATGTGTGGTGGGAAGAGAAGTGTGATTGCGAATGAGACTAAGTAATGGTCAGAAGTGTGGAGTGGGGTAGTAGTCAAGTCAGTAGCTCTGGAAGGACGAGTGAAGACCAGGTCCAAGACATTTCCTCCCCTGTGGGTGGGAGGGCTGTTATTAAGTGTCAAAGAAAAAGAGTTAAAGAGAGACAGAAGACAAGAGGAGTGGAGTTTATCATAGGTTAGATTGAAGTCATCGAGTACAACCAGAGGAGTGTAGTCAATTGGAAAAGTGCTGAGAAGTGTGTCCATTTCTTCAAGGAAGTCTTGCAAGAGGACCAGGTGGACGGTACACAACGATGATCAGCAGTGGGACTGGAGAAGTAACTGAGACGGCATGAAATTCAAAAGAGGAGATGGTTAGATTAGACAACAGGAGAGGTGTGAAACACCATCTCCGGGATAACAGTATGCCTGTACCACCACCTCGACCTGTTGCTCTGGGAGAATGAGAGAAGGCAAAGGCAGAGGAGAGAGCAGCCGGAGTGACCGTATTCTGAGGGGAAATCCAGGTCTCTGTGAGTGCAAAGAAATCAAAGGCATGATGGGAAGATAGACCAGTAATGAAATCAGCTTTCCTTACCGCAGACTGGCAGTTCCAGAGTCCACCTACCACTGTGCGGGATTGAGATCGCAGGACAGGGTAGATGAGGTTACTGGCAACACGACCTCTGTTTGGTGGACGAGTGTGTCGACGTCGGAAGGAACTAATTACAGGAATGGGATTGATACACATCCTGTCATGGTGGTCAAGTTTAGGAGTCAGGCAGAGATGTACTTCAGTTTTATAGTTTAGGAGTCTGTTTAGTGGGAAAGTTTAGAGTTTGTCTTCTAACAAGTGTCTGTAGCGGAGCGCGTCCAATATAAGCAAGTAAGCCCTGCCCCTAATTCACACCTCAATTGGAGTGAAACTAGCCTTGATTAATCACCTGAGAGGCAACTTAAGTACTAACAACACTATAGGATTAACAGGCAACTAATATAAGAACAACTGAACTAAACAGGAGTACAAAAGTTAGAATCCTACCTTATCAGGAGAAACCTTACCAGAAGAAGAGTTAAAGCACACTTCTTAGCCTGTCTTTTACATTTAATTCCCTTTAAACAAAAATTTCAGTGTTTCACAAGAACCTGCTATACTGCCGGACCAAATAAACTAAAAAAGGAAGTAAATATAGCTGCATACAGTGCACACACGTGTGGATTTGTTATAAAATTTGTATTACCGAATACCAAGAATGATCCCGAGTTGACTAGGAAATTTTTTATAGTAATTTTCAACTTGCTGATTATTTGTTATGAATTCATATTAAGATTACGCTATCATCACATTTTTATTACTTGTATTTTAGAACCTCTGGTTGCTTCTTTGCTGTGGGTTACAGCATGTGTCAAAGTTGTTTTATTGCATTGCTCCTAAATCATGTTTGGTCATTTGGGAAAGACGTATTTAGGTGATGACACAAAAAACTTATTGATTTGTATTGATCATATCAATTAAAGAAGGGCACACTTTTTTTTGTCTTGCGAGCTACTATTAAAATACAAAAGTCAAAAGGATCTATTTACATTAAAAATGCTTATAATATAAAATAAAACATTTATATATACACAACATATTTATGGATTACTTTTATGGTAACTATATTAATCTGATGACTTTCAGTGAATAAAATCAGCCGTAAATGTATAGTCTGGACAGTACATTCTGGTAGCCAGCATCATTTAGACTTCCAAATGACCATCATTCATGGTCAGACGATATTTGGACTTTATAATCTTCATTTGGGAAGGGCTGCCGTATGTAAATGTAAAACATTGAGTCACTTACCTTGCTGTATATTTTTTTTTTAACTTAAAAAGTGAAACTAATATATGAGATAGACTCATTACAAGCGAAGCAAGATAGTTCAAGCCATGATTTGTCATAATTGATTATGGCTTACAGCTTATAAAAACCCCAAATCCACAATCTCAGAAAATTTTAATATTAAAAAGGTGCAATATTCTAGGCTCAAAGTGTCCCACTCCAATCGGCTAATTAAGCCATTACATGTGCAAAGGGTTCCTGAGCCTTTAAATGGTCTCTGTTAGGAAAAGGGCATTCATGTTGGGGACTTACACAAGGAGGAATGAGGCTGAAGCCACCACACACAGACGGATCCTGGACAAGGGCTTCAAATGTCGTATTCCTCTTGTCAAGCTGCTCCTGAACAACAAAAAACGTTAGAAGCGTCTTACCTGGGCTATAGAAAAAAAGAACTGGTTTGAAAGCAAGAGTTGTATCTCATTTGGAAATAAATAACAAAAAGTCTGGAGGAAGAGTGGAGAGGCACACACTGCAAGATATTTGAAGTCCAATGTGAAGTTTCCAGAGTCTATGTTAATTAGGGGAGCCATGTCATCTGTTCGTGTTGGTTCATTGAGTCCAGGCTCAGTGCAGCTGTCTCGTAGGACATTTTGGAGCCCTTAATGCTTCCTTCCACAGACAAGCTTCATAGGGATGCTGACTTCATTTTCCAGCATGATTGGGCACCTGCCATCACTGCCAAAAGCACCAAAACCAGGTTCAATGACCGTGGGATTACTGCGCTTGATTGGCCAGTAAACTCGACTGACCTGAAGCCCATATAGAATCTATGGGCATTGCCAAGAGAAAGATTAGAGACATGAGGCCGAACAGTGCAGAAGCGATGAAGGCTGCTATTCAAGCATCCTGGTCTTCCATAACATCTCAGCAATGTCACAGCTGATAGCTTCCATGCCTCTCCATATTGAAGCAGTAATTGCTGCAAAAGGGGACCAAATCAAGAACTGAGATTGTGGATGTGGGGTTTTCATGAGCTGTAAGCCATAATTATTTCAAATTATGAAAAATCACAGCTTGAACTATCTTACTGTGCATGTAATGAACCTATCCCATACAGATGTTGCCATTAATAATGCCCGGTTCTTCCTGCAACTTGAAGCATTTTGTGCCGCGGAGTGGCGAGATATTCCTGTTGAGCCCTGGTGACACTTATTTCTTAATTTATATACACTTGTTGTGCTTAGCAAAACGACATACTATATCTACAGGCCAGAAATTACCCTTAAACACTTTGCAATTATTCTGAAAAAAATAACAGCATTAAATATTGTGATAACAAGTAAACACCCACAATACTACATACATATATAAATAAATAATCTATTTACAATAGATTTATAAACAATTTATTGCTAACACTTCATGGTAATTCTGGAATATGTACAGTAAGCACCACAAGTATTAATTTATTATATTTAGTAATATTACGATACATGTTAAACCTGATTCAGTTGTTAGTTATTTAAAAAAATGTGTGCCTAATATCTATTTTTTTGTAATTTTTTTTGTTTACTCATATTTAAAGATGAATACATGTGCAATAACAAGAAAATTAAGTGTGTAATAATATATTCTTATTAATGAGTTCTAAATTATGTTATCAAGTTCTTGTATTTCAACAGTCTTCAGTCTTCTTGTTTAAATGGTTAATTTTGTGTATTATGTAGCAGAACTGGGCCAGATGGTTCCAGATGTAAAAACGTACTGCCTTCCAACCTACGTCAAGCAATTTCTAATGTTGTTGATAGGAAATTCCACCCCATGACTGGAAGCTAATAAGAGACAGAATTAATGAACTTCTTAAACAGAAACAATTAAGTTAAATTCCTGCTTTAAAAAAAAATAAATACTATACTTACTGTTTGTCAAAATAATTTTGTGTTCAGTGAATTAAACTGAAAATGAAAATGTTTTATTATATATGTTGCTGGGAAAATAAATATTAGACAAAGAATTAAAAACTTAAACTGTCTTAAAGGCTTGTTTGTTTATTCAAATGAAAAAAAAATGCATTGTTAAAGGTACAAAATATAAAAAAACATACTGTATAGAAAATAATAATTAACTTAGTGGTTTGGGGATATACTGCATAACACATCTGAACAGGTGAACGCTACCTGAAATCTATGTTTTAATGTTGAGTTTAAGAGCAATACAGGTTTCCTGAAATACATTTCACACCTAGTTGTGAATAAAAGGTGAGAAGAGATTAACTCAAGCACATTGTAAGACTGCCCTTTTTGACTTTTTCCCTCTCACAAGTAATCTATGCCTACAGTGTTGATATCCGCTCTGCCAGCTGTCTGGTATCCACACAACCAACCAACCAACACAACGTGAAGCACATACAGTAACGGAAGATAAAATAAATATATAACATACTAAACATAACAAACATAGAATTTTTTTTTTACGAGCACGAAAACAAAACACAACAAATCGGCAAGGGAGCCATCTAGGTGGTAAACTTATCCTATATATAAATTATCCTAAAAAATGTTTTATGTTCTTAGTAGTTTTTACCTTTCTAACTTTTAAATAATCATAAATAATGGTTAGTAATTGTGGGAGGAAAAGTGGAATCCACATGGAAGGATATTAATATTTAACAGATTGTACTACAGACCATATTAACTCCTGTATGGAGAATACCATAAGCCCATATCTTGGATTGAGGATGGCCAGAAATGGGTGAATAAACCGAATAAGTTCTTTAACAGATTTGATCTATGGAAGACATCCTGATTTTTGACTTCTCTAGTACTTTAAACACCATCCATCTTGCATGTAAACTGATGTACATGGGGTGGAATATCATCTAATGACCTGGACACTCGATCAAATCTCTAATTGACTACAAAATGTGAAGACCGTGGACTGTAAGTTTGACATGGTTGTCTGCAGTCCTGACTCCTTTTCACTGTATACACTGCAGACTTCTGCAGCTACTGAAATATGTGTATGCCAAATTTCCCCATAAGGAATAATGTAAAGTCACATTATGCAATCTAGAATAGAATAGAATAGTCTTTATTTGTCACATATACATTACAGCACAGTTAAATTGTTTCTCACATATCCCAGCTTGTTTGGAAGGGTTAGCCATGATACAGCGCCTCTGTAGCACAGAGGGTTGAGGGCCTTGCACAAGGACCCAAGGGCGGCAACTTGGTGATACCAGGGCTAAAAGCTCTGACCTTCCAATAAGTAGCCAGGTGCCTTAGACCACTGAACTACACCCTCCCTCAAATATCACAATATTACTTTAAAAATAAAAATGCAACCAATATGCACTAATAATATTTTGTTTTTAGGATTTATCAATGGTGACTTAACATCTAAAAGAGGAAAACATTATCTTTACTGGTGATGGGATGATGGGAATGACATTCTGTTAGACCCTGATGACAGTCTGTTGTCCGATTCCCTTATCAGAACCAAATGTTCCAATAGCTCACACACCGAATTCAGTCACCGTAGGCAGCAGCAGGTCTCTGTTTCTCTCTCAGCGCTGGGAGCAGAAGTAAGAAACACACACGTTGCAGATTCACACTTCAGCTCAAACTTTAGTAATCTCATCATGATATATAAGTAGTAACAGAAGCACACAAAGAACAGTTGTAGGCCAATCAGGAATAGGCGCGATGTATCTACGATGTTCAGTCATCCAATCATGAGTATGCACGATGCGTTCACAATGTCCGTGACCAAGGAAGGCCAGCTACACATCTTCTAGACAAAACAGGAGCGTCTCCGAACATCTTGCCTAAACAATAAGATTGCATGCGAAGGATGTCTCTGTTCCATGGAGAAGAATCCTCATTCTGTAGGTTCACATCTACCCTTGATATTCTAGCAGAACTATTTATGTGAGTGCATACATGGTGTACGAGAATAACGCACAAGCCTTCTTAATACAATTTTACCACACAATTCCCCCCTTTTATACATAATTCATTAAGTATAAATAATAAGCAGAAACATAATAAGCATAAACATTATTTTGCATAATAGTTGGTAGAGCGCGTGGGACGTAGGAAACCCGAAATCATTCGGTCTAGGGCGCGTTGAACACATTGCATAATGCAGGGCCTGCACAGACACAATAATAAAAATACCAGCAGAACGGGGATTATCATGGCAACATATGCGGTCCAAGCCCCAAATCAATTATGAAACCAGCCCCATCCCCAACTTTGCTCGCCCTTTTCGTCTTTCCTAATGGCGTCTACCGTCGCACGCATCTTATCTACGGCTTTCCCAATAGTCCCGTGTTCGTCATCATTTTCCGGGATGTACGTGCAACAACTATCTCCTATCAACGTGCAGAACACACCCTTCTCTCCCAGCAACATATCCAGAGCCATCCGGTTCTGGATTGTAGTTAAGAGGAGGGAAATTAGTTCCCGGCGTATCCCTTTGACAGCGAGGAGAGTTTCATGATCAAAGGTGGCGAGGTGATAATGGGTTACTTCTAACTGATTCCACAGCTGGGTGGCGCCATACTTGGGAAAGAACGCGTCTCAAAATTTCTTGGATTTCGAGGCCAATTGATGCTCTGGTGGGGGAAATGGATCGGTATCCGCGGAGCGACGGGAACGAGTATGTATTTGATAACACGAGGAATTTCGGATAATATACAAAGACAAATTAAACCGAGTATATGCGCATGTACCTTTCCAATGTTTCGGTAAGTTTACATACAGTAAACACGTCGCCCACAGACCCAGTACCAATCAGAAGAGTCCCATACTGTCCCCTGATCACCGGGATGTATCACTGAACAGTTGCGGCCAGTGCAAGAGCCATTGGAGGCATAAGGAGTGAAAATATAGAGTCACAAAGCTTCCCACGGATACATAACCTATTCCCTCAAAACAAAATGCATACCTAAACCCAACGGGCGGGAGTGCTTGAAAACCGGCAGGGTCAGTTCTACCAAGGTTGTAATCCTGAAGGGCCTTACCAAGATCAGTCACACAAAAGCCTTTATCTGTTTTATGCTCGCACCAGCAAACCCCAGTCATGTTCAGGAAAGGTGAGTGAGTGCAGTTAGAATAAGGGGTACTTGTCATTAGTTAAACACATTGGGGTCAAACATAATCGTGCCACAGCCAATAAAGTTGCCTCGTTACTAGGAATGGGTCTCAGTGAATGCTGACTTACGGCGGAAGGCATATTTTGACACACATAACAAGATTCATTTGTATATTGCCGAGCAGTCCAATTAGCGAATTGCCAGAAGACGTTGTCGTGAGGGTGTGCTTGAGCGGGTAACCTGGCTCCAAGACACAGGAGATATCCCAGGAGCAGCACGAACATCATGAAGGTCGCTTGGGATTGTTGGAGGATGAGTTAGCCTGTCTTTTCTGTTCCAATTTCTCAAGACAGATTCGGCAGTTACGAGGATGACCCAATAGTGTCAAGGTTTGAGGCGAGAGGGGATAAGGTGGAGAACCGGAATCTTTCCGCAAATGAAGAAGTACCTCAGGTCGTTCCAGAAGGATATCTGCACAGAAAACCACAGGTAGAAAGACACACAAACTCCTCCCCCCTTTGAGGGTGATTATGGCCTTTTCTTGACACTCAGGTGCTCTGAGTGCAGGCACGCCCGTTTACGCACTCGTCCCACCCCTGTGAGACCAATGGTCACCCTGGTGTGTGTGGGGGAGGTAATTCTTATGCTATAGACAGTGTTAAACTTCTGTGCATGTAAATTAGGCAGGTAGAATGGTTAGTTGGCAATTGGTCCTGTGTGGCGTGATCCAGAGATGGGTCTGTAGGATTAGAGTCCAGGGTCGAACAAGTCCCAGATCTCCCACTCGCCCAGCATTCACTTGGACAGATAAAACATAGAACAAATAGATAATAACAATACCTTGTACTCACATAATGAAACGGTTCACTTAGGTGCTTTCTTAAGGCAAGATGCATGGATCCACTGTGGAAAAAGATGGATTAATACGGCGGTTCGAGTAATGGCAACAACCTCTGCAGGTCCCTCATACTTACCCTCCCCAAGCTTTACCGGCTTAAGGGATTTTACCATCACGGTGTCCCCTACCTGGTAGGGGTGACTGGGTTCCTCAGGCAATTCCGGTCGTTTGCTGTTAACCAATTAATTTTGTCTATTTAGAACTTTGAGCAGGGCCGCAGAGTATTCTGCCATGTGAATATCCAAGTCAGTAGATCCAATTGCGGGACCCCCCTTTCGCCAAGGGATGGGAAAGGGTCGTCCAAAGATAATCTCATGGGGAGACAAATGCACGTCCTTGCGCGGGGTCATTCTTATATCGGCCAAAACAACGGGTAACACTTTTACCCAATCCGACGTTTGTTCCGCCTGCATGGCTTTTGTCAACTTATCTTTTAGCGTCCGATTAGTTCGCTCCACTATCCCTGACGATTGCGGGTGATATAGAATGTGGAAACGCCATTCGAGTGCTAGGTACTTACATAAATCCTGCATGACCTTGGACGTGAACGGGGTACCTTTATCGGAATCAATTGAATTCGGGACGCCGTAATGTGGAATGATTTCATTAGCCAGCACACACGTCACTACTTTGGCATTTTCACGGGCACATGTAAATGCTTCAACCCATCGCGAAAACTAATACCAACAGGTATTTGAAAGGACCACACTTGGGCATATGCGTAAAATCAATTTGCCATTCTGCGAATGGTACGGTTGGAATTGGCAACGCTTGATGTTTCGCTACAGATGAAGTGGAGTTGTTTTTCGCACAGACTAAACATCGATCTAGCAATGAGGCAATAGTTGCTGTCAGATTTGCTATGCAGAATAGTTTCTTCATCTCCTCCTTGACCCCCCTTCGTGCGCGATGAGAAACCCCGTGAAACTCGCGTACGAGAAAAGGCGAACAGTGCGAGGGTAGACACAGACGACCATCGGGGGTGTACCACAGGCCCTGAGGGTCAGGAGAAGCACCCGATCGCTGCCAAAAAGCCGAATCAGACGGGCTGGCAGATGCCTGCAATGAGAGCAGGTCAAGATCGGGAATAAGACAGGAGGCCAAAAATCCCGTGTTTAGAGGAGATGATGGAGACGTATGCGGATATGGGGGACCAAATTGGGCTGCCTCCTTAGCTAAACGGTCCGCTAAAGCATTTCCCCGAATCTCCTCAGTGTCCCCTGCAGTGTGCGCGCGCGTTTTTACAATAGCGAGGGCTGAGGGCAATGCACAGGCATGCAAAAGGTCCTGTACCAGTGAGGAATGTGAAATAGGTTTACCATCGGCGGATTTCCACACACGTAATTCCCAGATGCGGCCAAAATCATGAGCCACACCAAACGCATAGCGTGAGTCAGTGTAGATGGTTACCGCACGACCTTTTGACAAAATGCAAGCACAAGTCAAGGCGAACAGCTCAGCCGCTTGAGCTGATGAGAAAGGCAGAGAATGAGCTTCCACCTTATCCCTTGGTAAACGACAAATAGCGTAACCACAAAGAAAACATGCATCACTAGGTTTAAAACACGACCCATCAACAAAAAGTACGTCCCCTTCATCAAGGGCAGTTGAGGACATGTCGGGGCGCAGGCTGGTGGTCCGCACAATATCAGTGCAACAATCATGTGTTTCGGAAATTAGGGTAGGGTCTTGGGACAGCGCATGGGCAATAGAATCATGGAACGCGCTAGACTTAATGGTAAGGTTAGAGGTAGAACACAAGATAATTTCGTACCCTGATCGATGCTGGGCTGTCATATGCTGTGTTTGCAAGTTGTGAAGAATTTGTCTAACCTGATGAGGTGAATGAAGAATGAGTGCATGTGATAAAACGTATTTTTTCAGCGTCTTGAACCATCACTGCACAGGCGGCTACAGCA
Organism: Kryptopterus vitreolus; assembly: GCA_030449085.1. Taxonomy (NCBI): domain Eukaryota; kingdom Metazoa; phylum Chordata; class Actinopteri; order Siluriformes; family Siluridae; genus Kryptopterus; species Kryptopterus vitreolus. Next base: position 2,427,161 of record JACRUU010000012.1, read on the forward strand.
CGCAAACAGGCTGGAAGGCCTTGGGTCACCGAATCAAGAGTTTTGGAAAGAAATGCACAAGGACGAATGCCACCACGTGCTCCTGAGCCAGTACAGCAGAGGCTGCTCCATCCTGCTCGCAGACATATAGATGGAAAGGTTTGTCATAGTTCAGGGAGGCCCAAAGCAGGGGCGGAGCAGATTGCGTTGCGAAGGGCCTTATATGAAAGGTCCATATCAGGAGTCCAGTCAATAGGCTGTGCGTTAGGGTCCTGATGTGAGAAAGCAGCACGCAGGCGCTTGTCATGAAACGAGCAGTCAGGAATCCAATGGCGACAATAGCTAATTAGTCCCAGGAAAGCCATCATGGCATGTTTGGTAGCAGGGCGATTTGTGTTCAGGACCACTTGCATGCGCTCCTTGGAGAGGCGTTTACTCCCCTGGGACAGGATGAACCCCAGGTAGGACACCTCCTTCTGGCAGAGCTGCAATTTTGACCTGGAAACCTTGAAGCCTTTGTCAGCGAGAAGACGCAGCAGGGCGAGCGAGGCCTGCATGCAAAGTTCAGGAGAGTCCGCCGAGACAAGGAGATCATCAGCATACTGCAGGACAATGGAGCCTTCGGTGGCAGCAAGATAATCCAGCGCATCTCTAACTACAGAAGTGAAAACCGCAGGGGAATCCATGAAACCTTGTGGAAGGCGTGTCCACGTGTATTGGCGGCCCCTGTGAGTGAAGGCAAAGAGAGGTTGCGTTAGTTCTGTGAACAAGAAGGGAGAATTGTTGTTATCAAGTATGATATCAAGCTAAGACAATGCTCTCACTATGAATTCAACAATGAAACTGATTGGTTAATTGACCGAAAATCTTGATGCCCTCGAATTTTGGCCTGTGAAATACATATCGCTCATAACCCAGAATTTTTTTTTTTTTTTTTTATGAATCCTGCCTCGTAAACTGGATTACTCATATACTGGTACACTCATAAGCCAGGGTTTAACTGTACTTCATAAGAACAGATACAGCGGTGTGAAAAAGTGTTGCCCCTTTCCTGATTTCCTATTTTTTGCATATTGTTGTCACACTAGAATGTTTCAGGTCATCAAAAAATGTTTAATATTAGTCAAAGATAACATGGAGGAGGCACGGTGGCGTAGTGGTTAGCACATTCGCCTCACACCGCCAGGATCCGGGTTCGATTCCCGGCTCGGTCATGTGTGTGTGGAGTTTGCATGTTCTCCCCGTGCCTCAAGGAGGTTTTTCTCCGGGTTCTCCGGTTTCCTCCCGGTCCAAAAAACATGCACGGTAGGTTGATTGGCACCTTGGAAAAATTGTCCCTAGTGTATGAATGTGTGTGTGAATGTGTGTGTGTGTGCCCTGCGATGGGTTGGCATTTCATCCAGGGTGTATCCTGCCTTAATGCCCATAGACGCCTGAGATAGGCACAGGCTCCCCGTGACCCGAGTGAAGATCGGATAAAGCGGTAGAAGATGAATGAATGATGAACATGGAGGGGGTGCTGTCGAGCTTGTTATGGAGTAGGACGCGGTGTTTCATTTTTGTTCTCCATCCCGGTTTACCCTTTTTGTTTGTATATTTGTTTGTCGAGGTAAATATGTTGTCTGATAAAAGTACTAAAACTTGTAGTTCAACTACGTCAGAACTACGGCCTGGTGCAGGGGATGCAGCCTCATCTTCGCGTGATTCACCCTTGCATGAGGGGCCCGTTGCTCCATAGTCAGTTTCTAAGGCTGATATTGACTCAATGAAGTCAGAGCTGCTGTCCTCTTTAAGGTCCGAAATCACTGTGATTTTTAAGGCGGAATTGCATACATTGCAAAGTACACTCGGTGATGATTTATTAACCATAAAGTCGGAACCATAAACCAGTGAGGCCGCGGTGCGGTAGTTAAAGGGTTCACTATTGGTTTATTCTGATGATTTCGCTCTAATGCAACATGAAATACAATGTCTTACTGCTGATTTCATTAAAATGGAGAGCAAATGCGAGGATCTGGAAGCTAGATCGTGGCGCAATAACATCCGGATAATTAGTGTTCCTGAGGTCCCCGATAGTTCTGCGACCGCAAATGGTGCAGCACTTTTGAAGAAGGCACTGGGTCTGAAAAGGAACCGGTTTTGGACCAAAGCCAGGTTAACAACCTCGAGCTATTGTGGCCAGACTTCATTATCACAGCGACTGCGTTGATATCTTACAGCGTGCCAGAGAATTAAAGCAAATTAAATTCAAGGACCTGAGCATTTCTATTTTTCCTAACCACACGGCTGCTTTCAACGAGATATGGCAACAGCTCCGTGATATTGAAGGTGTGCGGTACGGGTTGCTTTATACGTATCACATACAGTGGTGTTGGGAAAGATTTTCTCTCACCTGACGAAGCCAGAAAATACATAAGTACTATGCAAACGGTGTAAAGTGGTTATCTCTGCGTGGTTATGCTAGTGTCTGTTTTTACATAGTTGTTTTGTTGCTTTTTAGCTTGGTTTTGTTTTATTTTATGGGTATCAGGATGTAAGTAATATTCAATGCTTTCTGTTTGTGTTCCGTATTTATTTGCTCAATTTATGCTAATAATTTTTGCTTCCCTCTGGATACGTTATTTATCTATATGTTTATGACCGGCGATGTGGAGATTTAGTCCCTATGTTGTTGTGCATAAATTGCTGTAATGAATCTGTTGGGGCGTTCTCTGTGCTTAGGGTAGAAGTTTCTCTGAGTCGTTAGCACATTTACTTGTGTTGGCGACGGTTTTCTTTTTTATGATGGTTTCTGTTGCTGTTCCCTGGTGAATGGGGACTCTATTGTTTGTTTGTGTTTGGGTGTTTGGTGCGCGCGCCGGGGTTTGAGGGGTGGGTTTCAGCTCCGGTTTCCCGATTGACTAACCCTGATACTGATCAATGTTTAGCTGGTAATGGTGCACCTGTTCGTTTCCTTCGCGGGAATATCAGAGGCATAGGTAATCCTATTAAAAGGTCTAGGGTTTTTGCCCACCTGAAACGCTTACACTCTGATATAATATTTTTCAAGAAACGCACCTTCGAGTTAAAGATCACCATAGGCTACACCGTTCATGGGTTGGTCAAAAGCTCCATTCTAATTTCAACTCAAATGACCCCCTTGATGGTGGCCATCCTAGTTAATAAGAGCATAAAATTTTTGCCTACTGATGTAGTTTCAGAAAAGAATGGTAGATATGTAAATGTACCTGGCACACTGATACAGACTAAAATTTTGGTGGTAAATATTTACACTCTTGATGAAATTTAAATGATCCTGTCTTCGCAAATAGATTACTGAGTAGTCTTCCTTTCTTAAATACCCATTTATTAATTTTTGGGGGTGATTTAACTGATCATTCTAGTTCTTGTGCTGTATCCCAATCTGCAATGTGCAAATCATTCTTTGATTTCGTGTCGCTGAATGGTTTAGTGGACTCCTGGAGATTTCGCAATCCCGGGACCAGAAAATTCTCATTTTTTTTCTCCAGTTCATTATTCGTATTCCAAGATTGATAATTTTTTTTTATTGACAGCCGTCTTAATCCTTTTGTTGTATCTACAGATTATTTGAGCATTGTAATTTACGATCATGCTCCTCTGTCACTGGATATCCGATTTTCAACTTGTAGGCCGACACATTCTCCCTGGAGGTTTAATTTACAACTCCTGGCAGACAAGAATTTTGGTGCGTCTATTTCTAAGGCTATTGATGAATTCCTCCTGTTTAGCATTCTTGGTTCTACTTCATATTCAGTATTATGGGAAACTTTTAAAGCTTATCTCAGAGGGCGGATCATTTCGTACTCTGCTTTCATACGCCGGAGGCGTAGAATTAGACTTTGTCAAGTATTATCAACTTGATCAGATTTATGCATCCAATGCTTCTCCTGAGCTGTACAAACAACGAGTTAAGTTACAAGCAGAATTCAACCTTCTTTCCACAGAAGAAACAAAACGCAGTCTGTTACAAACTCGTGGTATGTATTATGAATATGGTGATAAGCCAAGCAGATTGTTAGCACATTCATTAAAACGGCAGGACGCGTCACGCCTAATACCACAAATTAAAAGTGACTCTGATGTTCTTATCATCAGATAAGATGGTCCAAAAACATGCACGGTAGGTTGATTGGCACCTTGGTAAATTGTCCCTAGTGTATGCATGTGTGCATGTGTGTGTGTGAGTGTAGTGTGTGTGTGTGTGTGTGTGTGTGTGTGTCCTGTGATGGGTTTGCATTCCATCCAGGGTGTATCCTGCCTTAATGCTCATAGACGCCTGAGATAGGCACAGGCTCCCCGTGACCCGAGGGAAGATCGGATAAAAGCGGTAGAAGATGAATGAATTGAATGAATGGCCTTTAAAGGTATATTTCTCAAGGGGATGGAATATAAAGTGTCTCTGTATGCTGACGATTTGTTGCTATATGTCACTGTCCCTGCGACTTTTGTTCCTTTTGTTTTATCTATCTTGAATGATTTCGGCTCTTTTTCTGGATATAAACTGAATTTTCATAAGAATGAGTGTTATCCAGTAAATGACATTGCTCTACAGCTTCAGCATTTAAATCTACCATTCAAAATGAACTGTTCAGGCATTAGATACCTTGGTATCACTGTGACCGGTGCTTTACCCAAACTTTATCATCCTAATCTTTCCCCGCTTATGTCAGACGTGAAGTTGGATTTTCAGAGGTGGAGTAGTCTGCCTCTGTCTCTAGCTGGGAAGATTAATGCAGTTAAAATGAATATTTTGACCAAGTTTCTTTATTTTTTTCAATCACTTCCATTATTTTTACCTAAATACTTTTTTGACTATTTGGATAGATTAATCAACTCTTCTCTTTTGGGTGGGAAACCACCTATGGTATAGTATGGTTGAATATGCTATAGCCTATAAAAATGGAAAAGATTATAGATTATTTTTCACTGCGGTTTCACAAATAGAGAAATCTAAATTCTATTGGAGGAATCACACAACAGAAAGCTTAATTTTCTGACCCTTGAAAGGACATTATGTGGGAGTTATTGTTGCGGACACATGCTATGCCGACGCATACAGAGAACCTAATAAACAGATGCATTGATGAAACATTATGTGGCTTGAAGCATACAAACCAACAATTACCCAGAGTAATTGCAGGGTATTTCCTACAAGCTGTTGCAAATGCAAGCTATAAACTCACAATTGCGAGAAAACAAGCAATAATACTCAAGTCTGACTTGAATTCTGTTTCTACTGTATTGCAATCATTTAAATAAAGACATATAGAAAAAAGTTAGCATATCTTAAAAGTAAAAAGGCCTAATATTCCAAAATTATATCCATTGACAGTGCAAGTGATTATGAGAAAGGCCAGCATGTCTGGGCCCTGGGAGTGATACGATCATGACCAGAAACAAATGGGATAATTCAGTTTCGGTTAACGTTGGATTCAGAAAGACTTTTTCTGAGGAACGAATTAATGATGTACACTGAAGTACCACCACTGTGTAAATATATGTATATATATATATATGTATATATATATAATAGATATATATATATATATATATATATATATATATATATATATATATATATATATATATATATATATATATATATATATATATATATATATATATACATATACACACACACGGGGCACGGTGGCTTAGTGGTTAGCACGTTCGCCTCACACCGCCAGGATCCGGGTTCGATTCCCGTCTCGGGAATGTGTGTGTGGATTTTGCCCGTTCGGAATTTTGTGTGGAGTTTGCATGTTGTCCCCGGGTTCTCCCGTTTCCCCGGTCAGGGGGTTTTTTCCCCGGGTTCTCCGGTTTCCCCCGGTCCAAAGACATGCACGGTAGGTTGATTGGCACCTTGGAAAATTGTCCCTAGTGTATGAATGTGTGAATGTGTGTGTGCCCTGTGTGTGTGTGTGCCCTGCGATGAATGTGTGCATGTGTGTGTGTGTGCCCTGCGATGGGTTGGCTATTCCATCCAGGGTTAGGGTGTATCCTGCCTTAATGCCCATAGATAGACACCTGAGATAGGCACAGGCTCCCCGTGACCCGAGGAAGATCGGATAAAGCACACACACTAGAAGATGAATGAATGAATGAATATACACACACACTGCCATAGTGATGTACTTTTTTGCAGTTGCACATTACACTTATTTATTGCTGTACATACATTTACTTAGACTTCTACTGCTGTACATATGCTACATATTTAGCTTACTCACTGTACATATACTCATGTCAATTTGCACATTGATACTATTTGTACTTCTGGTAGATGCTAAAACTGCATTTAGTTGCTGTGTACCTATTCTATGCATTGACAAAGTTGTATCTATCTATACCACTATTGTGAAACATGAAATTCCATTGGTAGACCCAAAATCTTTCCGCCTCCCTTACTGAAAAATACCCTCGTCTCATTACCAGGAGGTGCGGAAGGCTATATCAGAGATGGAAGAGCCTGGAGTTATTCATCCAAGGAAAAGACCATGTGCATCTCTTGTAGTGATTGTATCTAAAAAATTAGCTCTTTGAGGATCTGTATGGATTATAGGAAATTAAATTCTTGCGTATTTAAGACGCATTTCCTTTACCAAGAATATGAGACACATTGGAATTATTGATACAGGCAAGGGTCTTTTCAACTCTTTATCTTACATCTGGTTACTGGCAAGTTGAGAAGGACAAGACCAAAACTGCTTTCAGCAGCCCTATGGGGTATATGAAGCCAACTAAATGCGTTTTGGCCCACAAAACGCTCCATCAACTTTCCAAAGATTGATGAACTGGTGTTTTGACAATTTTCGTTTTGAAAGCTTCTTGTTATATCTGGAGGACATAATTAATTTCTCTAGGACATTCAAAGAGCATCTTGAGCAGTCGGGTGTATTATTCAACCGACTTTGCAAACGTGGCTTGAAGCTGAAGCCATAAAAGTGCAATCTGATAAGGAACGAAGTTCAGTACCTAGACTGCCAGGGGTATTCATACAGATCCTGACAAAATAGGCAGAGTCAGAGACTGAAAGCAGCCATCGAATGTGAAGGAGGTGCTGACATTTCAAGTAAAGTCAAGTCAAGAAGTTTTTATTGTCATTTCTACTATATATATATATAGCTGACGCAGTACACAGAACCTCCAGAACCTTGGTGGTACACAAAACAAGATGTAATATAACATAGTGCTACAGACCACAATCTGAGGAGTAGACTAAGTTGTCCTAGCCACATAACGTGCATTGTGTGCTACCTGGTGCAAACAGCGCAAAACCAGAACACACTGGATTAGACAACACGAGACAACATAACACAAAATAAAATAGAACAATGACCCGTGTGTAGTGTAGTGCAATATTCATTCAATTGTAAACACTGAAACTATTTTACAAAACTAGTGTATAAAAAACCACAAGGGTCAGATGAATGTGAGAAAGCATTTGAAGCATTGAAGGAGAGATTGACTACAGCATGAATTTGCTCAAGTTCAAGGTGGTAAGAAAAAGTGATTGCATATGCAAGCAGAGGCTTGAGACCGTCTGAAACTCACTACCCCGCATACCAGTTAAGAGTTTTTAGCTCTTGCAGTTACAGAGAAATTCCATGACCAGCTCTATGGGCATACATTTTCTGTGCTTACTGATAACCCTCTTAAGTATGTGTTGAGCTCTTCAAAGTTGGATGTCACAGGCCAGTGCTGGGTGTCACAACTTTCTATGTTTGACATTGACATTGAGTATAGGCCAGGGAAGTCCAACTCTAACGCTGATGCACTCTCAAGGATGTCAAGGCAAGAAGTTACAGAAACTCTTCAGTCATGCCCACAGTCAAACACCTCAAAAAGATAAGTATTCCTCCCCATAATCATAGATAAAGCACTCACACAGAGACTGGATATAGAGTCACAGTGTTGGACACAGAGTCACATGGTTGTGTTTCAGTGGACAAGCCAAAAAGGAGATCAACAGGCAGTCGTGGATGTCTACCATAAATTAGGAAGTATGGCGAGAAACCTGGTGAATCATGTGAAATTGTATTCATGTGTCAGCGTTAACATATTTGGGCTACCATGAGTATAAAAAACCTCAGGATCTGTGGGCATGGATGCCAGTGAGCGAGCAGAGAGATCTGGTGAATGCAAAGGAGGAGAGTTTGCGCAAGTCATTGCCAAACCACCTGACCTGTTCAATGTGGTTGGAACAGACGGACTGCCAGAAATAACGAAGTTAGAATTCAGAGATTATCAAAAAGAGGATCCTGTCATTGGGCCTGTGCTGAACTACAAGACATTGAACACAAAGCCAGGACATGGTGAGAGGTTGGAATCAGGGAGAGAGACAAGTTCTCTTGAAAGAATGGAACAGACTTGCGGTCAAAGACGGAATTATTTTCAGACAAGTTAAACATGCCCAGGGACAGTCTTTTGCTCAACTGCTGTTACCAAAGAAATTGAGACTTAAAGCTAAAACAAGCAAGGCCCTTAACCCTCCATACACAAGGAGAGACGTTTCATGGCTGACCCTGTGCTCAAATCTCAGCTTTGACAAGCTGAAACATGCGAAAAAAGAATTTCACTGTGCTGTAATGAATACATAACAAATAAAGGCTATTTTCTACTCTTAGACCTTTTGTGAATCATGAAATGAAAAACAACACACAAAACAAAGGACCCACAGAACTGTAGAGTAGCTAGAACAGGGATGGACAAATTGAGGCCCGCGGGCCACATCCAGCACTCTGAAGAGTGGTAAGGAATTGTGCTAATCAAATTGTCCAAATCATATTCAAATTAATTCATCTGATCTTGTCCTGTAATGCCTTACATGCCTTTTATGTTTCTAAGTTTGATGTGTATGCATCTGGTGGTGGCCAGGCCAGTCTGTCAAATTTTAAAAGTCAATGTGGCCCCTGTTTGCCCAGAGCTAAAATCATGTATCAGACACATATGGGGCACCATTCCCTCCTAAAACAGCAGCTGTTGTCCTCAGTTCCCAGCTGTATAAAGCCAGAAGACATGATGCTACATAGTGGTGTAGGGCCCAGTTCCAAATTTTTCAAGACATTTTTTGTACATTGTGATAGCATGTTTATTAGTAAATGTTTGTTCATATAACAATATAGCTTGTTGTCTACATATAATAATTCAATTTACTTACTTTTCACAATTAAAAACAGTTGTAACGCTCACCCTGTCAGTGCGAGGTTCTCTTTTACCCCAATAACAAAAACTAGATTGAATTTAATTTTTATTTAGGCTCTTTTTGCCTTATCACTTTTGGTTTTGGGTAAAAGAGGACTTGTTTCTAAATAGATACCTTTGACATCAAAATGCACAAAAGATATTCAATTCCAACTCAAATTAGCAAGAAAAATCACAGCAACAATGGACTTTAGAATTTGTGGTGTTTATTGAATTGTAATGTCAGATATCCTGTTGTTTTAGTGGCAGCTCATTCTTACATGCAGAATTAGTTTATGAAAATAAAACGGTAAATGAAAATACACAAATGAAAATGGAATAAAGAATTTTGCCTTCATTCTTAAAATCTCTCTTCGTTTAATACAAACCAGTGGTTCTCAAGCTTTTTTGGAGGAAGGGGGCCACCTATTCTGTGAAACAAGTTAGGTAGAAAAATTTTTTTTGGACAAGTATATTCCAGCAACATTTAGTTAAAGAGGTTTGAATTTAATCTAGTCAAAAGGCTATTGAAGCTCAATAATTTAGTAGTAATAATAATGTTTTTTCCATCTTTGTAAACAAGTTTTTAAAAAGATAAAACAAAACAAATAAAAAAAGATATATGGACCCCACATTGCCAAGAATATTTTAACACATACATCTCCCATGAGAGTTTACTGTACATCATCTACTTGCTGTGACATGTTCACCACTCCCTCAACAGACTCAATAGCTCCTGTAACATTAACATTGTTAGCGGTTTGTAGGAACTTTCTTAAATCCTTTAGAGCAGGTTTGAACATTTGAATTAGGGCAAGAAGTGTAGCTTGTGTCCCTTCTAGGGCTTGTGCTTGTCTCTCTTGGGCACAGGCTTGTGCCTCCTGTGAGCGACGTATCATCTGGAGAAGATCATTTTGGTTCTCCAAGTGCTGGGAGATTTCACGCACATGCAGGTTGGTGACACGCTGCTCTTGCAACAGCTTGGCAGAGTTCAGTGCAATGCGGCTCTTCAACTCCTGTGGTTTTACTGAGCATTCTGCCTGCGCTGACAAAACCTCTACAGGGGCTTCAGTTGTAACAGTGACTGGTGTCTCTGTTGTGCAGTACTCTACCATGCCCTCCTCCAGAGTGTGGTATGTAGTTTCTCCTACTGAAGTAATACATACATATCATTGGTAATAATCAATTGACAACACAGAATACATTTGCAAAAATAATTTGTATTCACTTAAATATTCCAATATTTCAACTGTTGCATTCTAATATCAAATCGCAAGTATCAACAGAAACAAAAATTGGCAAAAGCCAGTGGTGGGCCATCAGGACAGGAATATGTGTATAAAAATTTTCCCAATAATCTATTTTCTTTATTTTATAAAGTTTCTATCCAAGCTGATTTTAGCAATTATTGTGTGTTGTCAGCATCAAGGGAATTTGCCACTGAGGCCTTCCAACTCAGCAGTGTGGTCACCATGAGTGCACATGCCTCTTGAAGATAGAATAGATGAATAATTCATGTGGATTTAATAGCTGCTAAAAAAAGGGGGAAAGAAACTGATTCGGCCACAGATACTCTTACATGGAAAGGTAAAAACAGTTCAAAGTTTGTTTTCTTTCCAGTAAAATTTGCAAAAAAAAACCCCACAAATTTGCTTCATTTCAAATCTTCAGTAAAATACATGGAGAATCTGGGGTGATTTTATTGTTGATGCTTCTGGAGCAATATTGTATATAGTGTTTTCTTGCATTAGCATTTACATTCATCATCACTGCATGAGATCTCTACCTCTCAACCAAGTACATGATAAAATTTCATTCAACCCCTCCATCATCCATTTGACCCTATTTAATTGTTGAAATCTGTAAATATGTTTGCCATTTGTTGCATTCTGATTTTAAGGCTTTTCCTAATTTAAAAGGGAACAACTTGGTAAATATAATACTAATATTTCATTGTATTTTACACACTTTAAATTCCATTTTCTTTGGAGTCAATCTGATAAATTTTTCTTTAAGCTGCATAAAAGCTAAGAGATACCAAAACCATACATACATATGTTGTGGTTATTTTGTGTGATGTTTAGGTCACTGAAACAGTATAATTTTATAGATTGTGTATAATATTAAAAAAAAAGTAAAATAGATAGAACCCTAAACATACATGTAGTATCGAAAGAACCATCAATACTACACTATACCGATAATACATATTTGTGTTGTTACAATACCAAAATTTTTACTTAGTACCTAGATTACCTAGATTAAATATCAAATACCATGATTCCAATACCAAATCAATACTATGGCAAAACAAACAAAAACTGAAATTTAATAATGAAAATCTGTTTTTATTTATTAATAACAGAGATGGCAAAAGTACACACATTCATTACCCAAGTAGAAGTACAGATACTGAATTACTGACTATACTTTTATACTCAATTAAAGGCTCTGACATGTTCTTAAGTATAAATTAGCAACTTAATTGTACATTTATTTATCTGTTATAAATGTACATCAAAGTAATACTTTACTTTAAGTTTTTAATACTCTAATCAACATGGTCTTGCACAAATACCTAAGCGTCATGGGCATGTATAAAGAAATGTATGTTTATTATTAATGAACCAAAACTATAGAGCATGAAAACAAAATATTTTTGTAAGTGTTTTAAAGAAATTATTTTAAATTATATAAATAATCAGAACATCAAGCGGAACCTTTGTTTACACACGCACAGTTAATGCGGTGATACAAGAGAACATGTAACTCTTCTAACTTTCATACGGATTACATAATCAGAGAATATTTTGTTTACTTAAGAGAGACATTTTGATGTTTACAGTGATGGCGGCACGGCAGTATCTCGCAGCGGCCTCTCCGGATGCAAACTGGTACATTTTATGTTTGTAACACGACCCCTTCAGCTACATGAACACCAGAGACAACTGTGTTCATGTATACGACCGCCAGACAATACTACAACCCAGAAATCATGCAGCAACTAGCCTACATGATAATATACTTGACAAACTTCGCGACCATTGCTTGCTGCGACCTCGACTGCTCAGACCAGGCCCCCAGTCCTCGGCAGCGCGGCAAGTGAGCGGGGGTCAGCGCTAGGGTAAATGCTAACCCTAGCAGGCCGGCACTCCCGTCCATTTTTTCTCTCAAATGTCTGCTCCCTGGACAATAAACTGGACTACATCTGACTCCAGCGGACTACACAGCGAGAGCTCAGAGACTGCTGTGTCCTTGTTTGAGTTCCGAACGCCGCCATCCAGCTAGATGGGCTAGCTGTGTTTCGAGCCGACAGAGATGAAGCTCACCATCGCCGGAGATTTCAACGATGTGAATCTTAAAACAGTGCTCCCTAAAATCCATCATCATGTGGACTTCACTACGAGAGGGGAAAACACACTGGATCTTGCTGAGAACCAGAGACTACGGCTTCAGAGCAAAGGACAAGGTGGCCTTAAAAACAGAGAGCCGAAACACGCACATGCCAAGAAAATCCAGTCACTTCCAGGACAGTGGAAACACTCTGGCGCATGTGGCAGGGCATCCAGGCGATCACAAACTACAAGACACCATCACCAGTTTGTGATAACGACGCCTCCCTCCCAGATGTGCTGAATGACTTCTACGCCCGGTTCGAAGCACAGAACAATGTGGCAGCATGGAAGACCCCTCCTTCCAACGAACCAGGTGATCTGTCTAACCACAGATGAGGTGAGGAAGACTCTACGCAGAGTCAACCCACGGAAGTCTGCTGGACCAGAAAACATTCCTGGCCGGGTGCTCAGGGAATGTGCAGAACAGCTTGCAGATGTTCTTACTGACATCTTCAACATCTCCCTGAGCAGCGCCGTTGTTCCCACATGCCTCAAGACAACAACCATCGTCCTGGTGCCCAAAAAATCTTCAGTCTCCTGCCTCAACGATTACCGTCCCGTTGCACTCACACCCATCACTATGAAGTGCTTCGAGAGGCTCGTCATGAGGCACATCAAGTCCCACCTTCCACTGCAGTTTGCGTATCGTCCTAACCGTTCAACGGATGATGCCATCAACACCACTATCCATCTGTCTCTCACACACTTGGACAAAAAGGACACATATGTTCGAATGCTGTTCATTGACTTTCAGTTCAGCATTCAACACAGTCATTCCTCAGCACCTGATCGAGAAGCTGAGCCTACTGGGTCTGAACACCTCTCTCTGTAACTGGATCCTGGATTTCCTGACTGGGAGACCTCAGTCAGTCCGGGTCGGGAACAGCATCTCCAGCACCACCACACTGAGCACTGGCGTTCCTCAGGGCTGTGTGCTCAGCCCACTGCTGTTCACTCTGCCGACTCACGACTGTGCAGCAACACACAGCACAAATCACATCGTCAAGTTCGCCGATGACACGACCGTGATGTGTCTCATCAGCAGGAACGAAGAGTCAGCATACAGAGGGAAGGTGAAACATCAGCCTGGTGTAAAGCAAACAACCTTTACACAACCGTGGAAAACAGTGCAATGATGTGCAAACAGTGCAATGATGTGGAAAAAATAGACATTTCAACATATAGATTAAAATTAAAGCAAGAAACTACCGTTACAATGCAAGTAGATATTTGAAAAATCTACTTAAGTACAGTAACAAAGAATTGTATTCCGTTACTTCACACCTCAGCTATGTTTGTTATCTGCTGAAACATAACTGTTTATAATAAAAATTCTTAGGGTAATTAGGGTAGTGTGGAACAACCTGATCGGGAGGTGTGTGTTTGTTCGCGGTGTAAAGAAACTTATGTGCGGTTATACAAAGGTTCCTGTGAGTTCATCCTCCCGGGAAATTCTATGTTGGATTGTATCTGACTACTTTTATTATTTTACACAAATAAAAAGATAGTAAAATGGCATGCATCGGCTAACGTTGTCTGTCTCATCCTTCCACAAATGTGAATCAATGCACCGTTACGCTTCCACTGGATGTTAGGAGAAAAGCAACAGGTTGTTTTAGCATCATTTCTTTGTTTTTGTCATTCTTCGTTTTCTTTACATGAAATGCGATCTTTTCTCTCTTAATTGAGAGGTACAGTGAACTCTGATTTTATGTCATACACACAACGCCTGACCAATTCAATAATACGTTCTAGGGTTTTTGTTACCCACCTCCTCCCACCACCGCCACGCACGCACACACCCTACATCCACCAACCCATTGATCCATCCATTTCATCTGTAGTTGATGTCTTAATGATCTTACCTTCTAGAGTTTTCATTTCGCAGGTGGTACCAGGTGCCGGCTGAATACCTGCTGAACAAAGAAAAACAGTGCAAGTCTCCTGCAAGATGATCATTTGCTTTTTTGTTTCCACTATACAACCTCGGCTTACAAGTTTAATTCTTTCCAGGATGTAGCTCGTTAGACGAAAAAGCTTGCATGTTGAAACAAATTTCCCCATAAGAAATAATGTAAATTGAGATAATTTGTTCCAGACCAGCGCAAATATTACTTTTAAAAATACAGCTAATATTATTTAATAATAGTATTTAATAACTGTAGAATGACAAAGTGACGAGAGAACAGTTTGTTTTTTACTCATTTGTACTGGAGGTTGTTTTACCTACATATATATATACATACATACAACTATCTCATGATGAAGTCCAAACCTATAAAGTATTTTTGCAGAATTTGAACCGTAATGGATGAAACTGATCAATATTTAAATTGTTGCGAATCATTCTAGTTGCCACGAAATTCTGCAACCTCCAATTGCAATATCTACACTTCCATACCTGTCGTACTTTCATATGAAGTTCACAATGCTGATCAAACGTTCACTATTCAAAGAACAAGTGATTTTTTTCATGTTGCTTCGGTATCGCATCGCAAATCGTATATTGTAGCGTACATTATTATGTTAAATGGAGCAATGTAACTTTCTTAAAAACCCTGCACGATACTGAAATTACAATTCCATATTTCTGTTCGGCATGTAACAATCTATTGTTTTCACCAAAAATTAACTAACCCTAACCCTTGTGCTTATGCATTAATCATGAGTATCTTGTTGTGATTCATATTCTCAGAAAAAAAGTTCTTTTGGAAACTCGATGGTAAACACTTTGATCTAAACGGCTCTTCTATCACACAGAACCGTATCATTTTACAGACATGATTACTATTTGTCGTTATCAAGCAGCGTTACTGAAGCGGTAAACAGCGTAAGAGTAACGCCACTTTCTTACTCTGCGTTAAGGTAACGGTAGTTGCGCTTGTACTAATAGGCACAGCAACCGCGATCTCTCCACTCGGCTCTCCCGATTCTCCGGCAGGTAGACTGATGATGGTGGCTTCCCCCAGAAGGTTACAGATTCGCTGCTGCATGGCAGTAAGTATAACGGGTACCGTGGTGCAGTCCCCCGTGTCCTCGATCACTGCGCGAGCCTGCGCCACTTTGCGACGAACCTCCGTTTTTAAATCAGACCACTTCTTCTTCACCTCGGCGAGCTCGCGCTGGCAGTTCGTCACAGCGTTCACGCGCTTCACAATCTCCATCCAGGCGTTGTTTTTGGCGATGTGAGTAACGCCGGCGTTAAAGTGGTTTACTAAAATGTGTTTGTGTTTTTCCATCTCCTCTGCGATAATTTCCACCTCCCTTTCGGAGAAATTCATTTTTCTCTTCTTTGCATGCGATGCCATAATATTTAGTGTAATATTCAGGAGTATTTTAAAAGTGCGTAGAATGCGTAAAATAGTACGTTTTTCTTTACTAAACTGCGCAACGTAATGGCTTCCTGAATCCACTTCTTTAACGACGAGGGCTACGGTGGAAAAGGGAAAACTCCGCCTACCTTAGTAACACGAATTGTTACTCGCTGCGCCGTTGAACACGCTGTGACGATTGCTGATGTGATTGGCGAAAATTACATTCACAACCAATGACAGTCATTCAAACGATTTGGTAAGAGGAAGTATTCTCACTACCGCACATGAACATAAGAATGATCTGTAATCGCAGTGTCTGGCAGTTATATTCATTTATGGACCGAACACTCTGTTTTATTTGTGAAGAGTTTTTTTATACTAAAACAATAAAATTGTTAAAGAGATACAATGCTAAATATAACTATATATTTTATATTCTATACATAGAAGTAAAGTGTGTTCGAAAGCGCCAGGGAAACGCTAGAATGAAATCATTTGGAGGTTCCGAACCACCCGGTCAGATTCTATATCGGACAGTTCAAGAGCTGCTACTGGGTCGCAGGAAAGTTGTGAGGATAATGCAACATCTATAATAGCATGTAAAAAATAAAATAACAAATAATGCCAGAAAACTTTTAAAAATGATTTTAAAAACAAAATAAATATTAAAAAAAACATCTGAGGCAATCGGAAAATGTGGCAATCAAGATATACAGGAAGAAAAGAAAGATTGCTTTTCTTTATATATATCTATCTATATATATATATATATATATATATATATATATATATATATATATATATATATAATTGGAATTAGGTTTTATTTTTAAGATTTTTATGTATCAGAGGAACGGTGGAGCAAAAAAAACTCATCACGGCTTTTGAATCATAAATCGGATAATTTTTTATATATTCAGCATAAAAAGGGGAAGGAGACAAATTTGCTTTCCATTTATAACAAGAAAAGTTACAGAAAGGAAATGCACCATACATAAGACATTTGCAGCATTTAGCAGACACACTTATTTATAGTGATGTACAAAAAAGTGCTTTTAGTCTACATCTGTGAGTAAATTAACATTGGTTTGATTGATTATAAATTTAAGACACAAATAACCTTAAACTGAGTTTTTTCTTAATAGAAACCAAGACAGGCCAAAGAGGAATAATTGGTAGTTAAAGTTTCTGGGAGAGATAGGTCTTCACTCGTTCTTGAAGATAGGTAGTGACTCTGCTTTTCGGATGTTCGGGGGGCGGGGGGGGGATTCATTTCAACACCTTGGTGCCATAACAGAGAGGAGCCTTGAACTAAACTTACCTCTTACCCTGAGAGAAGGTGGAACCAGTCTAGCAGGGATGATGAGGTCTCTGAGCTAAGAAAGTAATCTTCTGATGTAGAGAAGGTACCGAGCAAGAGCAAGTCAGTCATTAGTGACATGAGAAAAAAAAGTAGTAGATTTTGCATGGTTACCCCACGATTATGAGCAGTAGCTGAAGCAGAAAGCAGAGTTGTGAAGGGTTATGCTGATATGGAGATAAATTGCATAGGATTCTTCTGCTCTTCAATGATCAAGTGCTAAGTGTAGTCCAAAAATCCCTGCTTTTTATATCCCACACCCAGTGATTTCGTAATAACTCCTCCTTAATTAATTTCCATTATCCCCTAGTTTTACAAGATCTTGCATACTTCTGTTTATATATTGACCTTTCTTGAAAAATCCCCTTATCATGTTTATTCCATCTGTACACCGCAAATGTATCACCTTTTCCTTGCCCACATCTTTTGATATCGCCCTGACACTTGTCTCTTGATTTCTTACCAAATCTTTATTTGTTCTTCTCTACTCTTACATTTACCACTGATCCTTCAGCTAACTGTTTTTGTTCTAACTGATTATTATTTTTGCAGAGATTATTTGAATTAGTTTTCCATTACTTTTTCCCATTAAATTTGTGCTTTTTATTTCTTACTTAGAATTTCCTGTCTTTGCCTGCACATTAAGCTCATGCTCTTGCAATGACATTTTATTCAATGTCTAAACTTTTTAGACAACTCTTCTGACTTTTTTTTTCTCCTGCATCTTTTGTTACCTGATGATTCACCCGTTTTTTTTTTTGCAATATTTTTTTATTGGTAAAATATTCAAAGCACATTGGCAAACAGAGTGAAATCACACTCCTCATTTTACATGTTATCTTTACACAAACAAAAAACAGAAGCCAAAACAACACAAAATCAATCAAGCAAAACCTGCAAGTCCGTGAAATGTGAAAGGAAGGGTTGCCACTTAGAAAAAAAACCTGGTAGTGTTACCACCCAGGGTACATTTAATTTTCTCAAGCCTGAGAAAATGCTGTGTCCTTCAACCACTGTGCATGAGAAGGAGAAGCAGCAGACATCCACTGCAGGAGAAGATGACGTCTGGTCAACAACGATGTAAAATTAATGATATCCTTCTGCATGGAATTCAACTGCAGTGTCTCAAATGGAAGTCCAAAGACAGCAATCAATGGGCACGGTTTCACATGTACCCCTAATATAGTGGAAATCGTATTGAAATAGCCTCTAGTTTCTTTTTCGTTGGCAAGAAGGATGACGGTCTATGACCCAGTATCGATTACCGTGCTCTTAACCGGATTATGGTAAAGTTCCGGTACCCCCTACCACTTGTCCCTGCCACCCTGGAGCGGCTGCATGGCTCGACCATCTTTTCTAAGCTGGACCTCCGCAGCACCTACAATCCGATCCGCATCCGGGCGGGTGACGAATAGAAGACGGCTTTCGTTACGTCCACCGGTCATTATCTGGTGATGCCATTTGGTTTAACTAATGCCCCCTCTGTCTAACATGACTTCATGCATGAGGTTTTCAGGGACATGCTGGACAAGTTTGTTTTGATTTACATAGACGATATTCTGATCTTTTCCAGAGACGCCACGGAGCACAAGGAACACGTCTCCCGAGTGCTCCAACGTCTCTGTGAGTGCCGCCTGTTTCTCAAGGCCAAAAAGTGTACCTTCCATCAATTCCTCCCTCTCGTTCTTAGGGTACATCGTCTTGACTCAGGGCCGGCAGATGGATAAGGGGAAAGTTAAAGCTGTCACCTCCTGGCCTCCTGTCACCTCTACAATTTCTAATGTAGATTCATTCGGGTGGTACAGTATAATCCCAAGTTCATTGGCCCCTTCACGATTCTCCAAAAACTCACTCCTGTTACATATCGCCTCCAGCTACCAGCCTCCTACTGGATCCACCCAGTCTTCCATGTATCCTTGCTTAAACACCTATTTCGAACCTGTTTCCACAGAACCAGTGAACCAGGAGGAACAACCTCCACCCCTGGTCACCAAAGATGGCTTGGCATACATGGTTAAGGATCTCCTGGGTTCAAGGTGGCGCCAGGGCAGACTGGAGTACCTGGTCGACTGGAAGGGGTACGGTCCAGAAGCGTGGGCTTGGGTTCCCCCGGGAGGACATTTTAGACCCTTGGCCTCTTGGAGGAATTTCACCGAGCACACCCCAACTGGCCTGGTCCTAGAGGGCGAAGACACCCCCCGCGCCGCCGTCGGGTTAGACCCGCTGTAGCGGGCCCTGGAGAACGGGGCGATGTCACGGTGCTGTCTAATTCCAACACACCTCTGTGCTCATGGTCTCCTGAGTACTGATGAGCTTCACCTGGAGCCTGTTAGAGACAGCGTCGCTCCTCACTATTTAAGGCTCTCTCTTGCTCTTCCACGTCCAGTCTGATTTAATATGATTTAAATGCTGACAATTAAACACTGTCGCATCACAGAAAACATATAGTTCACAGATGAAAGTGCCATGAAATTACCATAGCAGAGGATCTTTCATTTAGCTCAGATTCCATTTCAACTCCCTATTTTTTTTTGTGTCTTGCTTTTGGAATGATTATTAAGATATAACAAATTAAAATTGATTAAGTATTGGAGTATTAGCTCACGAAGTTGGAGGTAAAGGTCTGTAATTTCATAAACATCATGTGACATGACAAGGTTATTCTCAACCATGAGTTCTACACAGAGTTGAAGGATATCTTCATCACAAGGATAGTCTTTAAATAAACACTCCTCTTGGCAAATACTCAGTTTTGTTTGTTCAATTGGATGCAAGAAATTATACACTCCGTATAAGCTGCGAACAGCAAACATTCTTGAAGGTCGACTACTGGAAGAATGAGGGTTGAGTTGGCCGTATCCTGTGGGAATTCCAGGCGCTGATGATCTCATTAAGCTCGTCCTTCATGAAAAAAAGAAATGGAACTTACATTCTACACTGTCTTGTTAAATGCCTTCACAAAAAAGCAAAATGTCAATACTTAATAATATGTTAGAATTAAATTTCAGGATGAGAGATTTGTCAATTAAAGTATCGACAAAGTGTTTGTCTTCTTTCATCTGTTCAAAATGATCCATCCAAAATTGTGTGCACTGGCTTCTCAAAGTGGACCACCATCGTTCAATTCTCTGATTCCCAGTGCTTGGACCACATGTGACACATTCTGCTCTTGCAGTGTCTCTAAAGAATGTCTGCATATCTGCTAAATGCGTATTTTCTGTTCCATGGTCAATGAGAATTCTTTGTGGAAATCCGTTATTTTCAGCAACAGCTTGAAGGAAATAACCTGCAATTACTCGTGGGCCATTGTTGGTTTTGTATGTTTCGAGCAAGATAATTTTTCTGGAAAAACCATCAATGCATCCGTTTATGCATATTCCGTAAGGTTTTAATTTATCATATCCGTCAATATGCCAAACATAGTTTGTCCCGTGGCTGCTATACATGCGTCGCCGTAGACGACCCCGAGCTCGCAGATCAACTCCTTGTCCATCTAACAGTTACATCAACCGACGGACTGTCTGTATCTCTGTCGGTAATTATGCCGGAAAGCCAACATTTCTGGTGCATCCAGCGATAGCCATGCTGCCCCGATGTCTGTAGCTGCTGGTGTATGAAACGTGCCACTTCCGCCTCATCTGTTTTATTGTGCCTCTGCCACAACTGATTCCTGCATAACGTTCTCTCAAGAGTCCGGAAACTAATCTTAATGTTGTGTGATTCCTCCAACAAAATGATTTATCTATTAGTGAAACCACGTCGAAAATAATCCTGTATAATTTGTTCCATTATTATGTTATAGAATATGCAATCCTATCGTCTGTCTTTGACACACCAGTGGTTAATGTAAAACGAAACTATTTTGTATGCATCACGCAATTCTGACTTTACATCTCCGAATTCTGAGAAAAAAGTCAGAATTGCGAGTTTCTTTCACGCAATTCTGAGATAAAAAGTCGCAATACTTTTTTTTTTAGTGGCGGAAACGGGCTTCCTAGGTCTACTGCCATCTTCTGGTGAAATATAAAATAGCTTTTTTGTACACGTGTATTTTATACTGTGGTCATAAGCGCTGGAGGACCGTATACTGATTTTATGACGGAGACTGCGGGGGAAAATTTGTAATCTTTAACATTTTCATATGTAACTAATTTAATTACACATTTTTATTCTCAGTAATTGTCTCAATAACTATTACAATTATTGTGAAATTAAATTATTTAACACTGTTACAGGGGGCTCGGTGACTAGCACGTTCGCCTCACACCGCCGATCCGGGTTCGATTCCCGTCTCGGCCATGTGTGTGTGGAGTTTGTGCATGTTCTCCCCGTGCCTCAGGGGGTTTTTCTCTGGGTTCTCCGGTTTCCTCCCCCGGTCCAAAAACATGCACGGTAGGTTGATTGGCACCTTGGAAAATTGTCCCTAGTGTATGAATGTGTGTGGGTGTGTGTGTGTGTGTGTGTGTGTGTGTGTGTGTGCCCTGCGATGGGTTGGCATTCCATCCAGGGTGTATCCTGCCTTAATGCCCATAGACGCCTGAGATAGGCACAGTCTCCCCGTGACCCGAGGGAAGGGCGTTGTGTGGATGAACATTTTTGTTGGGGTGGGGGGTGTAGGAGGTGGTTTTTGGGATTTCTAATCAGATTACTGTA
The DNA here is from genome assembly GCA_030449085.1 of Kryptopterus vitreolus. Classification (NCBI taxonomy): domain Eukaryota; kingdom Metazoa; phylum Chordata; class Actinopteri; order Siluriformes; family Siluridae; genus Kryptopterus; species Kryptopterus vitreolus. The sequence goes on from JACRUU010000012.1 coordinate 2,449,066, forward strand.
AACAGATTATTGTTATTTTTATTTTGTAACTTTTATTTAAAACAAGATTTATAAAGAATGAGCGGATTTAATAACATGAATAATAACCTTTGGAGGAAAAACTTTGAATTTGCTAATCATTATTTAACTAAGCTGTGAGGAAGAGTTTATTTCTATTCTTTTAAAGTTGAAGCATTTTTCACTAAATTGGAGGTCTAGTGAATATTTTTTCTTATTCACATGATGTCATCTTTTATTCAACCTTGGGATTGACTCTTTGCGACATAAGATGTAGGGCTGCCATGATTCCTTGAGTAAATTTGAGTAAATAAACATTTATTCCATTTAAAAAACATGCAGCACTGCGATTCCCATGGATTTTTCAGTCTTGTTCCTGCAAAAATTATATATTTTGTTCTATTTTATTAATGTAATATTTAAATTTGTGGGCACAGTGGTTTAGTGGTTAGCACGTCCACCTCACACCGCCAGGATTCGGGTTCGACTCCTGTCTCGGCCATGTGTGTGTGGAGTTTGCATGTTCTCCCCGTGCCTCAGGGTTTTTTTCTTCAGGTTCTCCGGTTTCCTCCCGGTCCAAAAACATGCACGGCAGGTTGATTGGCACCTTCGAAAATTGTCCCTAGTGTATGAATGTGTGTGTGTGTGTGTGTGTGTGTGTGTGTGTGTGTGTGTGCTCTGAGATGGGTTGGCATTCCATCCAGGGTGTATCCTGCCTTAACGCCTGAGATGGGCACAGGCTCCCCGTGCCCCGAGGGAAGATCAGATAAAGCGGTAGAAGATGAATGAATTAATTTAAGTTTTGTCCCTCTGCCACTAGCGTTTAATACATTCAAGGTGCTCTACATCAACATAATAGCATCCAAAAGCAAGTTTAGTCAAGAGGTTTTTATTGTCATTTCAACTACATATAGCTGACACAGTGCACAGTGAAATGAGACAACATTTTTCCAGATCCTTGGTGCAACATAAAACAACATTCACATCACACAACATAGAGCTACAAAACACAGAGCTGAGGACTAGACTAAGTTGTCCTAGTTGCATAAAGTGCATCTTGTGCAACTTAGTGCAAACAGCACAAAAACAAAACAGTGTAGAATAGACAACACAAGACAAGTGCAGGACAATTACACAAACACGACCCATAACTTACCGTGCATATATTTATATACAATGTGCAACTGGAAAATTATTTTACATATAATAAAGTGTAAACAGTAGTGACAGTGATGTACAAAGAAGCGATTAGAGCATTTGCAGTAGTGCAAAAGGAGAATGTAAAAAGTAACACTGTATAACACTGTCCAGTTTAGTTGTGTGTGTTGAGAATCCTGATGGCTTGATGGAAAAACTATTGCACAGTCTGGTTATAAGGGTCCGAATACTTCAGAACCTATTCCCTGATGTGTGAAAAGTGTGTGTGTGGGGTCATCCACAATGCTGTTAGCTTTGCAGATGCAGTGTTTGGTGTAAATGTCCGTGACAGAGGGGAGTGAGACTACAATTATTTTCTTAGCCATCCTCACTATCTGCTGTGGGTCTTGCCATCCGTGACGGTGCAGTTCCCAAACCAGGCAGTGATGCAGCTGCTCAGGATGCTTTCGATCCTCTGTAGAGTGTGGTCAGGATGGGGGATGGCAGATGGACTTTCTTCAACCTTTTTAGTAAGTAGAGATGATGCCTTGCTTTCCTGCTGATGGAGCTGGTGTTGAGTGGCCAGTTGAGATTCTGGTGTTCATTCACGTTATTCTGAAACTGGGCTAGAAGTCATTCAGCACATCTGGGGGAGGCATCTCTGTCACAATCTGGTGATGTCTTGTAGTTTGTGATCATCTGTATGCCCTGCCCACAAATGTCTCCACTGTATTAGAAATGACCGTGGGTTTTTTAGGCATATGCATGTTTTGCCATCCAGTCATCCACGGCTTTGCAGTCATCCACACGGTTGGAGTTGGTAGTGATGGATTTGGAGATGGTTACATAATCAATGCACTTTCCGATGTAGTTGGTCACTGATGATGTTTTGTCAGTCAATTCATTAATTATAATTTATATACACCTAGGGCCCTATTCTTTATCATAGAATTTGCAGATTTTATCATAAATCTTGCTACTTCCTTAGACAAAGCATTAATTGTTGGTGACTTTAATATACATTTTTACAATCAGGAAGACACTGTAAGAACATCAGTTGTGTGAATTTTAGATTCAATAGGAATTACTCAAAATGTTATAGGACCAACTCATAGTAAGGGACACACTATACATTTAATATTAAACATTTGGATTACATATAAAAAATATATTTCCAAAGTCTGAAGCTACTTCAGATCACTAGCTAATCTCCTTTGAATTCTGCCTCTATCATAGTGTACTTAACTGTGTTAAACATACTCCCATGTCAACTACTGAAGCAAGCTTTATCAGTGAATGTTAGGTGTTTGTGGTAGGTCTAGGGGCTTTTTAAGGTCCACAACAATGATAATTAATAAGGTATCGTAACAGACCCAAAAAGAAGAAACAAACAAACTATCCAACACACACACAGCTGTGATTAAGGTGCATTTGCTTTAGTGCAACGTGACAAAATGAAGGTAATTGTGTATTTACAATATGTACACAATATGTTACCAAAAGAAATACGAGGCTGAACTTGGGCGGTGCTAAAGAAAAGAATCCAAGAAAAAGTAAAGTTCTTCCCTAACTCCGGTTTATATATACTAAGCTACAAACAAGAAGAGGAAAAGAAAACAAGACCTAGCTACTCTGCGCTTTCCTAACAAAATATAAATACAGGAAGTGGCACTCGCCCCTTACCTGGGGTATCTATACATGTAAACCAAACTACGTGTTGCGCAATGTATGAGCGCGCTCCTCCTTACCTGTCCAAGCCCCGATCACACAACACAACACAACACAGAGTAGAATTCAACAAACTCCAAACAGTCACACAGAAAACCGGACATTCAAGACCGCGAATCAAATAGAAATAAACAAGGGAAGCAAGAGAAGAGAATAAATAGCTAGAAACAAGAGTAGGCAGCAAAAGAAGAATTAAGAAGGAGAATCGAGAGAGAGAGAGCTGCCGCGTCCGCCTGTCCTCTTTTATGGTAGTCAGTATTTCCGCACTCCGATTTTCCAGGGCGGATCCAACGCGACTTTGCTCCTCCCACCAGCGGTTTGGACCTCGGTGTCAGCCGCTAGTGTCGCGCCCGGCAGCACCTTCTGTAACAGACTGCCAAACAAAAACCCTATACGTGCCGTGGCACGTAACACGCCTCCTCCACAAAACTATCCTTCTAGGATATGTTATACCCTAGAAAGAGCATCAGCCATCTTATTTTCTACACCCCTTTTGTGTTTTATTTCTAAATTGTATTCCTGGATAATCAGGAACCACCTCATTAGCCTTTGGTTGTGATTGTACATCCTCGATAAAAACACAAGAGGATTATGATCAGTGTACACCACTACCGGACATATACTTGAGCCTACATAGACATCAAAGTGCTGTAATGCCAAAAGTAATGCTAGCGCTTCTCTCTCAATGGTGGAATACTTCACCTGATATTCTTCGCCTGAGAAGTAACAAACTGGATGGGTTACTGCATTTTCATCGTCCTGCAGCAGGACTGCTCCAACCCCCACCGCACTTGCATCAACTTCCAACTTAAAAGGTTTAGACAGGTCAGGGGCAGCTAGAACAGGAGCAGAACATAAAGCTTTCACGTTATCAAAAGCAAGTTGACAGTTATCAGACCATTTAAATGTAGTAACCGGGCTTAGCAATGACGTTAGAGGTTCTGAAACAGAAGAGAAGTTTTTACAAAACTGTAATGAATCCGCATTCCAACATCATCATCTATAACGTTTTAATATTGGGGAAAATGAACGAGAAAGGTGCCCGCTATCATCCACCAATATAATGTTTAGTATTACGGGGTAATTAACCATATGTTTCTCCACCAGTCGGTAACCGACAATTTAAGTTGAAATTACAACATGTACATCCAAATACTCATATTAATTATAATGGTTTATAATTAATTATGACTATTGAATATTAGATTGAATATTAAAGGAATCAATAACTTAATTATTTGATCTGTTCGTCCGGCGAGCAGACAATATAATTATTCATTAATCCCAAGAAAAGTTATATTCCTGGCCTAGAAAATAACTATTCTAATATAATACAAGTTGTAATTGAGCAAGGTAGCAAGATCAAAGATTCATTGACTTGTAATTGTGAGGCACAAACAAAGACAATCACTTGTGTATATACAACATTTAATAGACGGCACATGACACATACTAATCTACGACAAACATCTATATACAATAGTACTGAGGGGAAGAAAGTGAGAGAGAGAGAGAGAGAGAGAGAGAGAGAGAGAGAGAGAGAGAGAGAGAGAGAGAGAAGAGAGAGATACAGACGGCAAGTTGAAGGAGTCAAATTTATCACACCTTGATGAGAATCGTAAAGAGGAATTCAAATTCACCTTAATTAAAAGGGGCTTAACTTACAGATGCTGAATTGATCAGCAGCGTTACTTGCATTGGGTTTGAAGTGGAACAAAAGTCCGGACGATTCGAGGTGCTGAAGATGAAGTCCTGTAGATGACGATCAGGAATTGCTGTTCTGTCTCAGGAGGAGATTCATGACTCAGAAAGGCCAGCATGGCCTCGCTCCTGGTTGGAGACAGGATTAGCATGGTTTCCCGAGTGACTCCGAGTTGGTCCGGAGCTGGTCCGCTTGAGAGGCCGCAGCCTCTCAGCTTCGTCTCAATTCATCTCTTCGTTGTTTCTTTGTCCTCCGCCGGTGTCTCCGGCTTGTTCTCTCTTCCTGTTCTTCCTTCCTCCTTCTTTCCCCTTCCCGAATTGTGGAGAGTGTAGACCGGATTTATGGGCCTGGGTGACAAACCCAACTTCCGAAAATTGACCAATGGCATGCCATGAAACTTGAGCAGAAAGGTATTTCTTTGTCTATGCCCAAGCTCATTTGCATATTGGGAATGGTTCAAAAGTTAATCAAGTTATTTACTTGAAATATGAATTAATGAATTGAAACCTCTTACAATTACATCATCTTCATCATGGTGTAGGGAAATGACGAATGGATCAATTAGATACCAAGAACGGCCAAGTAGACATTGTAACAACCAGAGAATTATATATAAGTACTTCTTACTTACAAACATTGGTTGATATGCAATGAAAGAAAGAGATCATTTGAAGATCATTTGAAAATGAAAAGAATGAAAAGAATGGAAGAGAATGGAAGGATGCACAAACTGATCAGCCTTAATACTAATACATGTCATCACTACATGATTAATATAAAGGCATAATAACAATGTTCTAGAAATATAATCATTATTTTGATGAACCCTATTGTTTGATCACTATTAATTATTAAAACAGTATTGTTTTATAACTGAAGTTTTATAGAACAATAAGAATAATGATGATAATTTCATAAAACATTGTTTAAGTTAACACACAGATTATGAGTTTCAGCATGATAAAATAGAATATACATACATACATACATTAAACACATACAGGTGTGTGTGTGTGTGTGTGTGTGTGTGTGTGTGTGTGTGTGTGTGTGTGTGTGTAGCTGAGTTCATGAACTATGTCACATCCTGTGGGGGAATGTGTGTTACAATGGGGGTTTGTTTGGGATTTAAATGACAGTCGTAAACTGAGTATTTGGGAGGCATGAAGTCAAAGGTGATGGGCCAGAAGTGCAGATAAGATGGGGCCTATCTGTGAATGGCCCAGCCCGACTGGAGCCAGGTGTGGTCGTAAAATATGGAATGTGGTAAATTAGAAATTGTTGATCCAAATGCACTACAAAACCCACGGTAATTTGCCGACCATTCCCAAAAATCTACGTAGTTCACGTCGTGTTGTTGGCACAGGAAAATCAACAATGGCTTTGATTTTTGCTTCCAGTGGGCAAACAGAACCATGACCCACTCTCATTCCAAGGTAAACCACACTGTTCTTGTGCAAACTCACATTTAGCCAAATTTAATGTCAGATTAGCTTCTCTTAACTTCCTAAAAACAATTCTAAGAGACTCCACATGACTGGGCCAATCACAAGAATGTATCACTAAATCATCTAAATAAGCGGTGCAATTTGGTACCCCAGCAAGAACAGTATTGACAAGCCGTTGAAACGTAGCAGGTGAATTTTTTAAACCAAAAGGCATGACCGTGTACTGTAAAAATGCATCTGGAGTCACAAAAGCAGACAGCTCTGACGCATGTGAAGTTAGTGGAACCTGCCAATACCCTTTTAGAAGATCCAATTTTGTCACAAAGGTTGCCTTACCTACTGTATCAATACAGTCATCAATTCTCGGCAGAGGAAATGAATCAGTGACAGTTATGGCATTGAGTTTCCTATAATCTGTGCATAACCTAAAAGTACCATCAGGTTTTGGAACCAATACACAAGGGGAGCTCCACGGACTACAACTTGGAACAGCTAACCCATGTTCCAACAGATAGTCTACCTCTTTTTGCATGATATTACGTTTGGTGGAATTAAGGCGATACGGATGTTGTTTCAATGGCATGCTATTATCACTTTAATATCATGTTGTAACAGTGGAGTCTGTGTGGGAACATCCCTAAATATGGAGGGAAACTCCTTAATTAAAGATACAACAGCTCTACGCTGTAGGTCAGGTAAATGTGCAACCAACGATAGATCATCAGACTCAATCATTTTTAACATCTGTGAATTGTTCAATCGAGCCCCTAACTGGTTTGACGACTGCTTAATAAATTTCTCATCAGCGTCTATCGAGTCAGCAATAGACACAACTGCCACAGCAGCTTTCTGCTCACCTTGTTCACTTTTAAGAACTGACAAACCATCCCGGTCTAAAAATGCTTTCAGCATATTTATGTGACACACCCGAGTTTTTCGCTTTCGATCTGGCGTGTGAATGACAATCAGTCTCACTTAACTTTTCTTTAACTATGTATGGACCTAAAAACTTGGCTGATAGAGCGAAGCCAAGGACGGGTAAAAGAACAAGCACTTTATCGCCAACTTTAAACTGACGAAAGACCGCCTTTTGGTCAAAAGACTTCTTCATCTTGGCTTGGGACTTATCTAGCATTTTCTTTACTAGTTCACATGCTCTATGCCAACGTTCCCGAAAAGAACTGGTATAATCGAGGACATTTTTACATGGCACTACATTAGTAGACATGAACGTCTCTTTTAATACTTTTAATGGACCCCTCACAGAATGTCCAAAGACTAGTTCTGCGGGACTGAATCCCAAAGACTCCTGCACTGCCTCTCTAACCGCAAACAAAACCAACGGCACCCCCTCATCCCAGTCTTTTCCACTGTCCATGCAAAACTTCTTTTAGCATAGACTTGAGGGACTGATGAAATCGCTCTAATGCACCTTGTGACTCTGGGTGGTATGCACTTGACATTTGATGTTGAACTCCTAGGATTTTCATGACCTGTGAGAACAATGTAGAAGTAAAATTAGATCCTCTATCTGACTGAACTACCTTTGGAAGACCAAATGTAGTAAAGAACTTGGTAAGTGCTTTTACTACAGTTTGTGCTGTAATACGGCGTAGAGGTATTGCTTCCGGAAATCTCGTTGCAGTACACATGACAGTGAGTAAATATTGATTTCCTGCTTTTGTTACACAAGGGCCTACACAGTCTACCAATACCTTTTCAAAAGGTTCACCCATCACAGGTATAGGTTGCAATGGGGCAGGAGGAACAACTTGATTTGGTTTTCCTACCTTTTGACATGTCTCACACGAAACACAATAGCGAACTACATCTTGGCCAGAAAAAATGTTTCAACACACGATTATATGTTTTTGTAACTCCTAGGTGTCCAGACCAAGGGTGATCATGGGCTACACTCAGCACCAAGTGTCTATATTTTAAAGGAACCACAACTTGAAAAACTGTATCCTTATGGTTCACTTATACGCGAAGGACCACTTTCGCATCAACAAGCCGTCATCTAGAAAAAAAAAACTACTTGCCTTTCTTGTCTACATCAGTGTTGTCAACTATAACATTAAAGAGAGGGGACAAACTTTCATCGCAGTGTTGTCCAGACATCAATTCCTTTCGGGTCACAGCGTCACTAGGTAAAGGGCCTGTGAGCTGTTGGGTTTTAACATCCGACTTATCTAATTCCACAGGGTTGTCTCGTGTTAAAAAAGAGTTAGAAATGTCTAACACATCATTAACATATTTAGTTTGAGACCGATGTTATTACACACGCGGAAAAAACCTCAGGCAGCTTCTCTGCCAACTCATCACTAACTGACAATCAGCACAGACTTCAGATACTTCTACTAGTGGCACAATTTTTTTACCTGCTAGATCATTACCTAAAATAAAATCTACGCCATTTACAGGCAGCACTGGTCGCACTCCAACCTTAACCCTACCAGCTGCAACACCAGACTTCAAATACATATAGTGCAGGGGAACCTGAACATACCCCATCTCTAAGCCTTGACAGAGAACACAAGACCCACCCACTGAAAGTCTGTTCAGATAAAGGAAGTAAACCGTTCACAAATAAACGACTGAGAAGCTCCTGTGTCCCGCAAAATTACAATATCTTGTTCCTCACCTTCTGCAACAGACACACTACCTCTGGAAAGAAATGGTTTATAGCATTCATCCGGACTTACCAGAGACTGTTGAGAAATGGTTTTTACAAGCCCCACACCTTTTTGTTGTTTACCAGAACTCTTCTCGTGTCTCTCCTGCTTTCGTTTCAAAACAAAACAGTCTGCAGCAACATGGCCAGGCCTATGACAATAAAAACATTCAACATTTAGTGGCCTTGACCTGTTACGATTTGTTGGACTGACAGGTCTAGGTTGTTCTGCTCTAAACCTCTGTTCAGGTGAACTTGGTTGTTTCAGCTTAGGGTAAGAACAAAGATTTGTGTGTAAGAATAAATTCATCGGCTAACACAGCAGCTTGAGACAATGTGCTAACCTTACTTTCATTCAGATACACTGAAACACGTTCAGGAAGACAATTTTTAAAATCTTCTAACAAGCATCAACTCCCTCATTGTCTCCTGACTGTTAACTTTACTTGCCGTGGTCCACTTATCAAAAAGAAGAGCCTTCTCACGAGCAAACTCCACATAAGTTTGTATTGGTGTTTTTGCGAAGTTTCGAAACCTCTGACGATAAGCTTCCGGTACAAGTTCATATGCACGAAGAATGGCAGCCTTTAAGTGTCTCATAATCCATACTATCAGGTACAGACAACGATGAACATACCTCTTGAGCTTTTCCAACCAGTTTACACTGGAGTAATATTGTCCACAATTCTTTTGGCCACTTGTAGAGAATTAGCAATTCTCTCAAACACACTAAAGTATGTATCAATTTCAGTCTCTCTAAACGGCGGCACCAGTGCAATGTGTTTTGTCACGGCAAATGGCACACATGGACCCACAACCTCTTCTGGAGTAGGACTTACAAGGAGGGGGAGCTGAAGGATCAGGCGTAGGAACCGTGAGAGACGGAAGACTTCGGTTGGGTGACGGACCTGGGAGTTAACTCCTTTACCCTCAGATCCAATTCCCTTAGCCGAATTTCCCTCTCCACTTCCAGTTCCATCCGACGCATCGCCAGCTTTTAATTCATATTCAGCCTTCCTTTGCTCCGCTCGCTCCTCTTTTTCCAGCTCCAAGCGCCTTACGCGCACCTTGACACGGGCCTCCTCTCGGGAGCCAGAGGTCTGTGGAGAAAATGGGTCAAACCGTGGCAAAGTGGCCTTAACCTCAGGGAGAGGCACCACCGATTCCTGTTCATCAGCCTCGACAGGAGTACTTAAACCACCGCTTCCAGGGTCAACTGAAGGGCCTAATAGATGCAACTCCACCAGTTTTTCCATAACCAACCTTTTAATATCCTTCTTTACTAGCTGTCTAGATACAGGGATCTCAAAATGGTTGTGCAATTTCCAACAAACTGTCCTTCTTACAATTATCTAAACTCTCTAGAGAGGGAGCACTCAAGAAAGCCTGCAAACTAAAGGTAGCCATGATGAAACCTCCAAACACAGTTATGAAAAATATCTACCCAAACACAATAACAACAGTATAGGTATAGGAAGGGTTTTAAAATCCCGGACGAGCCCCCATTTGTTACGTGTTTGTGGTAGGTCTAGGGGCTTTTTAAGGTACCACAACAACGATAATTAATAAGGTATCGTAACAGACCCAAAAAGAAGAAACAAACAAACCATCCAACACACACACAGCTGTGATTAAGGTGTATTTACTTTAGTGCAAAGTGACAAAAATAAAGGTTATTGTGTATTTACAATATGTACAGGTTACCAAAAGAAATACGAGGCTGAACTTGGGCGGTGCTAAAGAAAAGAATCCAAGAAAATGTAAAGTTCTTCCCTAACTCCGGTTTATATATACTAAGCTACAAACAAGAAGAGGAAAAGAAAACAAGACCTAGCTACTCTGCGCTTTCCTAACAAAATATAAATACAGGAAGTGGCACTCGCCCCTTACCTGGGGTATCTATACATGTAAACCAAACTACGTGTTGCGCAATGTATGAGCGCGCTCCTCCTTACCTGTCCAAGCCCCGATCATACAACACAACACAACACAGAGTAGAATTCAACAAACTCAAACAGTCACACAGAAAACCGGACATTCAAGACCGCGAATCAAATAGAAATAAACAAGGGAAGCAAGAGAAGAGAATAAATAGCTAGAAACAAGAGTAAGCAGCAAAAGAAGAATTAAGAGGGGGGGGAAATCAAGAGAGAGGGAGAGCTGCCGCGTCCGCCTGTCCGCTTTTATGGTAGTCAGTATTTCCGGACTCCGATTTTCCAGGGCGGATCCAACGCGACTTTGCTCCTCCCACCAGCGGTTTGGACCTCGGTTGTCAGCCGCTAGTGTCGCGCCCGGCAGCACCTTAGTGTCCGCCCGGCAGCATTTTGTACTTCTTGAAACAGACTGCCAAACAAAGCCCTATACGTGCCGTGGCACGTAACAGTGAACTTAGAGTTATCGACATTATTTAGATCTCTGTCTGAGCCCAGAGAGTTTGAATGGGGTACTGAATGTGTGAAGGGACATTAGACAGTTGATTTTTGACAACTTTCTTCTGCCTTCTCAAATAAGGTAGTTTTACTAGGACCAGATGCAGTTTTGTCTCAGTCCAGACCAGTCTTTCTGTCTCAGTGTGTAAAGAAGACAAATACATTGGCGTGATTATTAACTCTAGTCATTCCTTTGAGGCACATGTAAATGACATAACCAGGATTGCCTTCTTTCACCTTCGAAATATTGCTAAAATTATAAATATGCCGTAATATGATGTAAAAAAAACTAGCTCAGACTTTTGTTAAATCTCAGTTAGACTACTGTTACACTCTTGTGTCTGGTTATTCTATTAAATGTACAAATAAACTTCTGTTAGTCCAAAATGCCACAGAAAGAGTCCTCACCAAATCTACAAAATATCACCACATCACCCCTGTTTTAATCAGTCTACATTGGCTTCCTATTAAATGTCACATTGATCATAAAATACTACTATTGACGTATAAAGCACTTAATGGTCTCGCACCCCAGTATCGAGTGAACCGATCTATACCGTTATGATACCCCATGACTACTTAGATCAGCGGCGTCAAACTCCTTTCCTGGTGGGCCGCAGCCACACTGTTTTGTTCTAACCCTGCTCCAACATACATTTACATTTGCAGCATTTGGCAGACGCCCTTATCCAGAGCGACTTACAAATGAGCAATTGAGGGTTAAGGGCCTTGCTCAAGGGCCCACTAATGGCAGCTTGATGGTGGTGGGATTTGAACCTGTGATCTTGCGGTCCAGAGTCCAACACCTTAACCAGTGGGCTACACACCTCCCTCACCGTTACATATACATATACATACCATGTAGTTTTCAAATAAGCCTTAATGACTTGATTACAGTAGTTGGATCAGCTGGTTTTAATTATGATTGAAGGTAAACTCTGTAGGTCCTCCTTCTGGAACTCAGTTTAACACCCCTGAAAAAAGATGGTATTTTTAAGTACCTCAAATAATGAAGTGGGGGCAGAGCTTTCTCCTACAAAACCCCACAGTTATGGAACAACCTTCAGACAGTGTCAGTGTTCAAGTCAAGGCTGAAAATAAATTTCTTAGGTAAAGGAGCAGATCTGGATGGATTCTGGATATAGAGCATGTCCAGAGTCCGGCACATGGGCCAAATGCGGCCCATGGTCAAATTTCATCCGGCCCTCGGCCTCTGTCATAAAATCAGTAATGTCTGGCACGCACGTTGTGCGCATTTGCACAAGCGTGCAGCTTAGAGGGAACACTAGGCAGCAGTACTGTTACCAGCATATGAAGCAGCTTGCACACTAAATGCTTTACCTCATTTACCCACTGTAGGGCAGCAGCACTCTACGCGACATCACCCCGTGTGACCATTTGCCTCCAATTTTTTAAAATGGTGACAATCAACAAAAAAACATTGACTGTGAGGTTTGACACTTCTAGGATGGATGGTAATTGTACTATTTCTTCACTGAAATACACAACAACTGTGTCTACTTCATTTGCAAAGAGACAGTGGCTGTTTTTAAAGAGTACAATGTCAAGCGACATTACCAAACGAGACACACTGACTTACGACAAGATTACAGGGAAGGATTTCACTGAAATGTTTTTTTTTATCAATTTATCAAAGACTGTGTGATAAGGACAGGTTTCGAGAGATTCGAGCATTTGTTAAGAAAATGCTAAGCTTGTTTGGGCCGACGTAATTGTTTGAGAAGACATTCTTGGTTATGAACTTAATTAAAAACTTTGTGAGGACATGGCTAACAGACTCAAACCTGCGAGACACCTTGCACATCAATACCACTGCCTTTGAGCCAGACCTGGCCTTTGTGCTGCACTCCAGATCTCAGTATCTCAGTCACATTAATGCAGACAAGTCATTTGTCATTTACAATAAGTCTCTGAATTAATTTTTAAGATCAAAATCAGTCATAAATTCATTTATGACTCCAGAATAAACTTGTAAAAGTTCAATCAACATTTGTGTTTACTGATATGTCATATTTCATGTCAATGAGCCCTGCACTTGTGGATATGTCTATTGCTTGCTCATTTATCTGTTATTTTATTCAAAAGTTCTGTGAACATTGAACAGCCATGGTGATGTATTTCATGTTTCAAATGTAATTTGCACTCAAGAGTACAATTACTTCTGTTTAAGAAAAAAGAAATTAAGCGAATATTCAATTGCATGTGATATGCATGTTTCAAATGAACCAAAAGACATGCTTAAGTTTGTTGAAATTAAAATAAACTAACCTAGAAAGGCTTGCTAAAATTTGTTTAAATATATTGTTGTTCTATGTAAAGAACGCCAGCCAAGTTCGGCCCCCCACATTTTACCACATCAAATCTGGCCCCCTTTGCAAAAAGTTTGGACACCCCTGATATAGAATATTTAGAGAAATTGGATATCTGTATTCTGTCGTCCTCCTATTCTCACAGTTTCACTAAGGCTTATTGATGGTATTGTTGTGACCCTTATTCCAGAGATCTCTCATATCTGTGTTACCTTCCTGCTCTCTGTTTTAGTTATGCTGTCATAGTTAGCGTTGCAGGAGTCCCCAACTGTACAGTGTCTTTAACTTTTTCACAATACGGAGACTCAATAATCAATCTCTCTCTCTCTCTCTCTCTCTCTCTCTCTCTCTCTCTCGTTAAACATGCTCCTGAGGGACCAGTGTTCCTACCCTCCTCCTCAGATCTGCCCAGTTGTGCCAGCATGCCTGTGGGTGGTATTGTCTTTGAAGGATTGAAGGCCACTCTTCTACTATGGAGCTACTCGGGAGCTTGGAGGAAGGATTGGATCTCATTCCACTGACTCACAGCTGCAGTTTACATTACATTTGATCAACATGGTTTAACTGTCACATTCAGTATCATCCAGATGAGGATGGGTTCCTCTTGAATCTGGTTCCTCTCAAGGTTTCTTCCTTTCCATCTCAGGAATTTTTTCCTTACCACGGTCGCCTTACTCATAAGGGTCAAACTTACACTTATAACACTTATACAAATCTTACAAACTAATACAATCTCAAAAACCTGTATAAAGCTGATTGACACCATTGGCTTAATATTTGGTTGCACACCCTTTGGAAAAAATAACTGAAATCAGTCGCTTCTTGTAACCATCAATAGGTTTTTTACACTTCTCACCCAATCGGGACTCATTGCCATACTTTTCTGGTGCTTTTTGAAGTATGTTTGGGGCCAGTGTCCTGCTGGAAGACCCAAGATCTCGGACACAAACCCAGCTTTCTCACACTGGACCCTACATTGTGAACGAAAATCCTTTGGTAATCCTCAGATTTCATGATGTCTTGCACACAGTGGCCAGTGCCAAGGCAGCAAAACAACCCAAAAACATCTTTGAACCCCTACCATATTTGACTGTCGGTACTGTTCTTTTTTTTGTAGGCTGATACTGATGCACACAGAGCCTGCAGGACAGCTTGAATTTCTGGGAACTTGTTTGGGACTGATTATCCACCATCCAGACTATCCTGCATTGCAACCTTTCATCAATTTTTCTCTTCTGTCCCTACCCAAGTTACAGTGCCATGGGTTGTAAACTTGATAACTTAATAATGTTGTGCATTGTGGTTAAAGGCAAATCTAGATCTCTGGAGATGGACTTGTAACCTTGAGATTGTTGATATTTTTCCATAGTTTTGGTTCTCAAATCCTGTTACGTGCCACGGCATGTATAGGTTTTTGTTTAGCAGTCTGTTACAGAAGATGCTGCCGGGCGTGACACTAGGGGCTGACAATGAGGTCCAAACCACTGGTGGGAGGAGCAAAGTCGCGTTGGATCCGCCCTGGAAAATCGAAGTGCGGAAATACTGACTACCATAAAAGCGGCAGCTCTCTCTCTCTCTTGATTCTCCTTCTTAATTCTTCTTTTGCTGCCTACTCTTGATTCCTTCCCTTGCTTATTTCTGTTTGATTCCTTGTCCCTGAAACTTCACAAAAACACCAACACAAACTTATGTGGAGTTTGCTCGTGAAAGGCTTTTGTGTTAACAGTAAAGTAAAGTTAACAGTCAGGAGACAATGAGGGAGTTGATGCTGTTAGAAGATTTTAAAAATTGTCTTTTATGATTCCTTTACATTCCTTTTATTCTCTTTTATCTCCCTCTGTCCAGAAATCCATAAAAAAAGGCAACTGTCTATCCTCGTGTACTTAAGTTTGTATTTACCTTTCTTGACTAAATCTTATCCTTAGAGCGAGACCTAAAGCACTTTGTGTACGTCGCCCTGGATAAGGGCGTCTGCTAAATACTGCAAATGTAAATGTAAATGTCTTCCTGAACGTGTTTCAGTGTATCTGAATGAAAGTAAGGTTAGCACATTGTCTCAAGCTGCTGTGTTAGCCGATGAATTTATTCTTACACACAAATCTTTCTTCTTACCTATGCTGAAACAACCAAGTTCACCTGAACAGAGGTTTAGAGCAGAACAACCTAGACCTGTCAGTCCAACAAATCGTGAACAGGTCAAGGCCACTAAATGTTGAATGTTTTTATTGTCATAGGCCTGGCCATGTTGCTGCAGACTATTTTGTTTTGAAACGAAAGCAGGAGAGACACGAGAAGAGTTCTGGTAAACAACAAAAAGGTGTGGGGCTTGTAAAAACCTTTTCTCAACAGTCTCTGGTAAGTCCGGATGAATGCTATAAACCATTTCTTTCCAGAGGTACTGTGTCTGTTGCAGAAGGTGAGGAACAAGATATTGTAATTTTGCGGGACACAGGAGCTTCTCAGTCGTTTATTTGTGAAGGTTTACTTCCTTTATCTGAACAGACTTTCAGTGGGTCCTGTGTTCTCTGTCAGGGCTTAGAGATGGGGTATGTTCAGGTTCCCCTGCACTATATGTATTTGAAGTCTGGTGTTGCAGCTGGTAGGGTTAAGGTTGGAGTGCGACCAGTGCTGCCTGTAAATGGCGTAGATTTTATTTTAGGTAATGATCTAGCAGGTAAAAAAATTGTGCCACTAGTAGAAGTATCTGAAGTCTGTGCTGATTGTCAGTTTGATGAGGTGGCAGAGAAGCTTTTTTCCGCGTGTGTAATAACATGGTCTCAAACAAAATATGTTAATGATGTGTTAGACATTTCTAACTCTTTTTTAAGACAACCCTGTTGAATTAGATAAGTCGGATGTTAAAACCCAACAGCTCACAGGCCCTTTACCTAGTGACGCTGTGACCCGAAAGGAATTGATGTCTGGACAACACTGCGATGAAAGTTTGTCCCCTCTCTTTAATGTTATAGTTGACAACACTGATGTAGACAAGAAGCAAGTAGTTTTTTTTCTAGATGACGGCTTGTTGATGCGAAAGTGGTCTTCGCGTATAAGTGAACCTAAGGATACAGTTTTTCAAGTTGTGGTTCCTTTAAAATATAGACACTTGGTGCTGAGTGTAGCCCATGATCACCCTTGGTCTGGACACCTAGGAGTTACAAAAACATATAATCGTGTGTTGAAACATTTTTTCTGGCCACGACTACGCCAAGATGTAGTTCGCTATTGTGTTTCGTGTGAGACATGTCAAAAGGTAGGAAAACCAAATCAAGGTTGTTCCTCCTGCCCCATTGCAACCTATACCTGTGATGGGTGAACCTTTTGAAAAGGTATTGGTAGACTGTGTAGGCCCTTGTGTAACAAAAGCAGGAAATCAATATTTACTCACTGTCATGTGTACTGCAACGAGATTTCCGGAAGCAATACCTCTACGCCGTATTACAGCACAAACTGTAGTAAAAGCGCTCACCAAGTTCTTTACTACATTTGGTCTTCCAAAGGTAGTTCAGTCAGATAGAGGATCTAATTTTACTTCTACATTGTTCTCACAGGTCATGAAAATCCTAGGAGTTCAACATCAAATGTCAAGTGCATACCACCCAGAGTCACAAGGTGCATTAGAGCGATTTCATCAGTCCCTCAAGTCTATGCTAAAGAAGTTTTGCATGGACAGTGGAAAAGACTGGGATGAGCGGGTGCCGTTGGTTTTGTTTGCGGTTAGAGAGGCAGTGCAGGAGTCTTTGGGATTCAGTCCCGCAGAACTAGTCTTTGGACATTCTGTGAGGGGTCCATTAAAAGTATTAAAAGAGACGTTCATGTCTACTAATGTAGTGCCATGTAAAAATGTCCTCGATTATACCAGTGCTTTTCGGGAACGTTGGCATAGAGCATGTGAACTAGCAAAGAAAATGCTAGATAAGTCCCAAGCCAAGATGAAGAAGTCTTTTGACCAAAAGGCGGTCTTTCGTCAGTTTAAAGTTGGCGATAAAGTGCTTGTTCTTTTACCCGTCCTTGGCTCACCCACGCCAGATGGCTCTATCAGCCAAATTTTTAGGTCCATACATAGTTAAAGAAAAGCTTAAGTGAGACTGAATGTCATTCACACACCAGATCGGAAGCGAAAAACTCGGGTGTGTCACATAAATATGCTGAAAGCATTTTTAGACCGGGATGGTTTGTCAGTTCTTAAAAGTGAACAAGGTGAGCAGAAAGCTGCTGTGGCAGTTGTGTCTATTGCTGACTCGATAGACGCTGATGAGAAATTTATTAAGCAGTCGTCAAACCAGTTAGGGGCTCGATTGAACAATTCACAGATGTTAAAAATGATTGAGTCTGATGATCTATCGTTGGTTGCACATTTACCTGACCTACAGCGTAGAGCTGTTGTATCTTTAATTAAGGAGTTTCCCTCTATATTTAGGGATGTTCCCACACAGACTCCACTGTTACAACATGATATTAAAGGTGATAAATAGCAAACCATTGAAACAACATCCGTATCGCCTTAATTCCACCAAACGTAATATCATGCAAAAAGAGGTAGACTATCTGTTGGAACATGGGTTAGCTGTTCCAAGTTGTAGTCCGTGGAGCTCCCCTTGTGTATTGGTTCCAAAACCTGATGGTACTTTTAGGTTATGCACAGATTATAGGAAACTCAATGCCATAACTGTCACTGATTCATTTCCTCTGCCGAGAATTGATGACTGTATTGATACAGTAGGTAAGGCAACCTTTGTGACAAAATTGGATCTTCTAAAAGGGTATTGGCAGGTTCCACTAACTTCACATGCTTCAGAGCTGTCTGCTTTTGTGACTCCAGATGCATTTTTACAGTACACGGTCATGCCTTTTGGTTTAAAAAAATTCACCTGCTACGTTTCAACGGCTTGTCAATACTGTTCTTGCTGGGGTACCAAATTGCACCGCTTATTTAGATGATTTAGTGATACATTCTTGTGATTGGCCCAGTCATGTGGAGTCTCTTAGAATTGTTTTTAGGAAGTTAAGAGAAGCTAATCTTGACATTAAATTTGGCTAAATGTGAGTTTGCACAAGCCAAGTGTGGTTTACCTTGGAATGAGAGTGGGTCATGGTTCTGTTTGCCCACTGGAAGCAAAAATCAAAGCCATTGTTGAATTTTCCTGTGCCAACAACACCGACGCGAACTACGTAGATTTTTGGGAATGGTCGGCAAATTACCGTGGGTTTTGTAAAAATTTCTCTTCTGTTTCAGAACCTCTAACGTCATTGCTAAGCCCGGTTACTACATTTAAATGGTCTGATAACTGTCAACTTGCTTTTGATAACGTGAAAGCTTTGTTATGTTCTGCTCCTGGTTCTAGCTGCCCCTGACCTGTCTAAACCTTTTAAGTTGGAAGTTGATGCAAGTGCGGTGGGGATTGGAGCAGTCCTGCTGCAGGACGATGAAAATGCAGTAACCCATCCAGTTTGTTACTTCTCAGCGTAAACTTAAATAAATATCAGGTGAAGTATTCCACCATTGAGAGAGAAGCGCTAGCATTACTTTTGGCATTACAGCACTTTGATGTCTATGTAGGCTCAAGTATATGTCCGGTAGTGGTGTACACTGATCATAATCCTCTTGTGTTTTTATCGAGGATGTACAATCACAACCAAAGGCTAATGAGGTGGTTCCTGATTATCCAGGAATACAATTTAGAAATAAAACACAAAAGGGGTGTAGAAAATAAGATGGCTGATGCTCTTTCTAGGGTATAACATATCCTAGAAGGATAGTTTTGTGGAGGGGCGTGTTTTACGTGCCACGGCACGTATAGGTTTTTGTTTAGCAGTCTTTTTGTTACAGAAGATGCTGCCGGGCGCGACACTAGCGGCTGACAACGACGGTCCAAACCGCTGGTGGGAGGAGCAAAGTCGCGTTGGATCCGCCCTGGAAAATCGGAGTGCGGAAATACTGACTACCATAAAAGAGGACAGGCGGACGCGGCAGCTCTCCCTCTCTCTCGATTCTCCTTCTTAATTCTTCTTTTGCTGCCTACTCTTGTTTCTAGCTATTTATTCTCTTCTCTTGCTTCCCTTGTTTATTTCTATTTGATTCGCGGTCTTGAATGTTCTTCCGGTTTTCTGTGTGACTTGTTTTGGAGTTTGTTGAATTCTACTCTGTGTTGTGTTGTGTTGTGTGATCGGGGCTTGGACAGGTAAGGAGGAGCGCGCTCATACATTGCGCAACACGTAGTTTGGTTTACATGTATAGATACCCTAGGTAAGGGGTGAGTGCCACTTCCTGTATTTATATTTTGTTAGGAAAGCGCAGAGTAGCTAGGTCTTGTTTTCTTTTCTTTTTCTTGTTTGTAGTATAGGATATATATATAAACCGGAGTTAGGGAAGAACCTTCAATTTTCTTAATTTCTTTTCTTTAGCACCGCCCAAGTTCAGCCTCGTATTTCTTTTGGTAACTTGTACATATTGTAAATACACCTTTTTGTCACTTTACACAAAAGTAAATACACCTTAACCACAGCTTCGTGTGTTGGATAGTTTGTTTGTTTCTTCTTTTGGGTCTGTTACGCCCTATTAATTATCGTTGTTGTGGACCTTAAAAAGCCCCTAGACCTACCACAAACACGTCACAAGTCCTAGACATTTCTTTTCTCTTTCTGTTGTCCATGTTTAGTGTGGCACACATAGACACACAATGGTCAACTTCTTTTTATCTGCTTTTATGTGTGATTTTTATATTGCCCACACCTGTTACTTGCCCCAGGTGAGTTTCAAGGAGCATCACATTCTTGAAACAATCTTTTTTTATCCACAATTTTGAAACGGTGCCAATAATTTTGTTCAGCCCATTTTTGGAATTTTGTGTAACATTATGTCAAATTCTTTTTTTTATCTCCCTTTTTTGTTTTGTTCCAATTCATGCACAGGGAATAAACATGTGTATAGTGTAATGCCATAGTTTTCTGTGAGAAATACTTGATTTTCTGGAAAAAATTCTTAAAAGTTCTCTTCACCTTCCTTTTTAGGGTCTCTCAGGCCAAAGATACCTGTTCCGTTTGACGATGGATCAAAATCAACTTTATACTGTCCTCTGAGGATCAGCGATTTGATTGTAGGAATTAAAACTTCAATCAAATATTTTGTATTTAATTATATTTATGATCAATACAAGGAATTGGACCATGGATCAAAGTCAACTTTATTGTCCTCTGAGAATTTTCCAGAGAGTAGAACATTTTCAGGCAGCATTTCTGGAGACATGAATACTACATTGAATACTGTAAGATTTAATAAATAAATACATGAGTTAGAATTATGAGATTCATTAAATAAATAAATAGACAGTTTCCTAACCTATTCTATACAGCCACTTCGAAACTATGTGTAATTTCGCAATTCAATTAAATACATGGGTTTTGTTTTCACAGATATTCTTGGATGCAATTTTAGAAATAAAAATGTCAAATTTTCTAAAGGGAAAAAAATTGCCTTGTCTTATTTTCTCTTTCTTAATTACTGCTGCTTTTTAATAAAGAATAAGTTATTTTTACCTGATTACTTGATTAATCAATGCATCATTAAAATAATTAATAAACAGCCATAAAAGGTTGGTAAAGTCGGTTCAAATTAGCATAATTTAGGATAATTCCTCTCACTGCATAGTCTAATAGACAGTATATTGTATACTGAACTATATATAGGTTTATGTACATTTGCTATTGAGCACTACATGTATAATAGCTGCCTGTTGATTCCACTTAGTTTAGAGTGCTTTAATTTCTACCCTATGGTCTCTTTTAAGGGATTATAATGGGACTTGGGTTTGTTTGTTTTCTTATTGTTTGTTTGTTGTTTTTTCTCTGTTCTCAGGTGTGGGAGGGTGTTTTCAAGTCAAGTAAAGAGGTTTTTATTGTCATTTCAACTATATATATATATATATATATATATATATATATATATATATATATATATATATATATATATATATATATATATATAGCTGACACAGTACACAGTGAAATGAGACAATGTTTCTCCAGGACCATGGTGAACAACATATAACTCAACATAGAGCTACAGAACACAAAGCTGAAGACTATCCATACTAGACTAGACTATACCATCCATACATTCTATCCACACAGGCTGCTCAGGTTCAGTATCTCGTCATCTCGAGACTGGACTACTGTAACTCTCTGCTGGCAGGTTCTACGTCAGAACGCTATTCGTCCACTGGAAATGATTCAAAATGCAGCTACGTGACTCGTGTTCAACCTGCCTAAATTCTCTCACACTACCCCACTGCTGTGCTCGCTCCACTGGCTTCCTGTAGCTGCTCACACGCATCAGATTCAAAACACTGACGCTCGCCTATAAAGCCAAACATGGATCTGCACCGTCATACCTCAGAAATCTCCTCATCACCTCCCGTAGCGCACCTCGCTGTCTGAGAGCGTCTCGCACTGCTCGCCTGCTTCCACCTTGGCTCAAGGCTCTTCTCTGTTCTGGCACATTCTGAGGTGGTGGAATGAACTTCCCTTGGATGTCTGAACAACAGAGACACTGACTACCTTCAAACGCTCGATTGAAGACCCCAATCTCTTCCAACAACACCTATCCTAACACTTCTTTCCTCTCACTGTCCAGGAAACCATTAAAAAAAATCCCTCAACTGTGTCTATGCTTATTGTGTACATTAAGTTTGTATCAACCATACCTGAATGCATTTATTCTTAGATGGAGACCTAAAGCAATATTTGTACGTCAACATGAATAAGGGTGTCTGCTAAATGCTGTAAATGTTATGTAAATGTAGACTAAGTTGTCCTAGCCACATAAAGTGCATCGTGTGCAACTTGGTGCAAACAGTGCAAAAACAAAACAGACTGTATTACACAACATGAGACATAACAACAACATATAAATAAAATAAAATAATGACCCGTAACTGTGTTGTAGTGCAATAGTCATTCAATTGTAAACATTGAAACTATTTTACAAAATAAGTGTTGAATAAGTGTTTGCTGGTCTGCAAATTGAGTCAGTAGAGCAGCAGTAATAAAAGTGAAACGTGCAAAATGTGCATGTAAACAGTAACACTCTGTGAGACCAGTATATACAATAAACATGTAAATACCAGTAATGAGGCAGATAAATAAAGCAGTGGAATGCTGTGTGGATGGAGTGTGTGTGTGTGTGTGTGTGTGTGTGTGTGTGTGTGTGTGAGTCCAGTTCCAGTTTAGCTGTGTGTGTTGCAAAATCTGAAAGCTTGAGGGAAAAAAACTATTGCATAGTCTGGTTGTGAGAGCCCGAATGCTTCGGAACCTCTTCCCTGATGGCAATAGTGTAAATATTGTGTGTGAGGGATGTGTGATGTCGTCCACAATACTGTTAGCTTTGTGGATGCAGTGTGTGTTGTAAATGTTCGTAACATTGAAGGGCTGTAGGGTCTTGCGATCCGTGACGGTGCAGTTCCCAAACCAGGCAGTGATGCAGCTGCTCAGGATGCTCTCGATGGTCTCTCTGTAGAACATGGTCAGAATGGGGGTTGGCAGATGTGCTTTCCTCAGCCTTCTCAGGAAATAGAGACCCTGCTGATGAAGCTGGTCTTGAGTGACCAGTTGAGATTCTCTGATTCTATTCAGAATGGACACCAAGGAATTTGGTGTTCTTTACGATCTCCGTGGAGGATCCATGGAGGAGTATGCCATTTCCTATTTAGCCACAACTCTCTCTGACCACAATCCCATAAAATGTATTAGACGTGGGTACAGCTGAGGCGGTTTCTTAGAGATAGACATTCAGTGGTTACTGATTAAACCATCCATCCATACATTTTATGAATAACAACATTGATGCATACCTGGAAACTAATTCAAATTCCTCATCTCATTCTAACATTCTAACTAAGGCTTATATGTCATGTCATATGTGGCATAAAAAATAAGGTAAGACAAACATTGACAAAGTTAGAAAAAATTAGAATACTCAAAGAGGATCACTCCGTGACAAGGAAATCAAAATCCCTTGCAAAACATGCAGCATAAGCTGAAGCAGCACTGGCTAAAACAAAATATAATTACTACGAAACTGGCAGTACAACAAGCTTTACTTGCATGTATGGTTAAAAAGGAAGATTCAGAGAAATATTTCCATTTTATTAAAGTGGAAAATGCTGGTTGCTTAGAAGATTCAAAAGTCATTTATTTAGAATAAAAAAATGTCAAGCCCCGGTATTGATACTGAAAAAAACCTACAAAATTATAACTAGCACTAGATAAGACTTACATATAGACTTATATCCACCACCATCAAGCAGCCACTAGTGGGCCCTTGAGCAAGGCCCTTAACCCTCAATTGCTCAGTTGTAAGTCGCTCTGGATAAGGGTGTCTACCAAATGCTGTATATATATATATATATATATATATGGTTCCCATTAGCCACTGTAATTTTGCTTGCAAAAGCCGTCAGAATAAACAATGAGTTCAAAAGCATATTTGCTGTCCTTTGAGTGTTAATTCATATTACACCTGGTTATGCAAATTCTCAAGTCCTTGGTCTGTGTCCAATCCTTCCCCAGCCTTACACATGTTCTGAGGCATGTTTCTTTGGAATATATTTTTTTGCATCCTTTAGATTTTTATTTATGTCAAATAGGACGCAAATTTCATGTGTGCAGCACTTTTTTCTTTTCATGCGAATGTATGACAATAAAGGCTATTCTGCTTGTGCCATTTAGTGGAAGGACTGTGGCAAAAGCAGGCAGAATCCAGAATAAATTAAGAGGTTTGATAAACCTTTATTAATTCCACAGTGTGTTACAGCAGCCAGGATAGAATATAAAAATATAAAAATGAAAAAATGGAGACAAATATACAGTGTATAAATACAGAAAATACAGAAATACAAATAAAAAATATAATTAATTGCTTTAAATAAAGTAAGGCATATAAAGTATATGCAACTTGTGAAGTTGTGGTGTGTATGTTTGTGGAATAACCTGCGGAATAACATATGTCAGAATGATGATTCTATATGAATGCTGGTTTCTACATACTGACCTTTAAACCTCAAGCTTGGACCTTGTTTGAAGGTTTATTATCCAGGAACAAGAAGGTTTACAGACCTAGGGCCAGCTGTTATAAAGAGCTCTGCACCAGAGCTATCATGTGAGTCTAGTCACTACTGGGCACCATCTGATGACACTGTCAAAAAAGACCAAAATCAATTTTCGCTCATTTACCAATTGTACTTTTAAAATCTTATATCTTCCTAACCATTCCATGGAAGACGCCATCACCACCACTCTCCATCTGGCCCTCACCCACTTGAATGCTGTCAATAGACTTCAGTTCAGCATTCAACACAGTCATTCCTCAGCACCTGATTGAGAATCTGAGCTTACTTGGCCTGAACACCTCTCTCTCTCTCTCTCTAATTGGATCCTGGATTTCCTGACTGGGAGACCTCAGTCAGTCCATATCGGCAACAGCATCTCCAGCACCACCACACTGAGCACTGGAGCCCCTCAAGGCTGCGTACTTAGTCCGCTGCTGTTCAGTCACAACTGTGCAGCAATACACAGCACAAATCACATCACTGAAGACATGACCAGGGTGGGCATACAGAGAGGAAATGAAACATCTAACTACCTGGTGTAAAACCAGCAGCCTATCTCTGAATGTAGACAAAACTATAGATATGGTTGTTGGCTTTAGGGGAGCACAGCCAAGAAGCCAACAGACTTCTCAACACACACACAACTGAACTGGAACTGAATTTGTGCACACACACACGCTTTCAACTTCATACATTCATGAAGTTGTTACAAAAATGGCTGCTTGTTCTCCTGTTTACACACTATTTTCACAGCATTCTATTCATTTAGCCTTATACATTTTTTGTGTATACTGATCTCTACTGGCCTCACAGTTTCAGTGTTACTGTTTACAAGCTCCTTTTGCACAGAAAGTAAAACAAACCACTGCTACTACTGTTCTATGCTCTACACTGCTCTAATCGCTTCTTTTGCACATCACTCTCACTACTGTTTACACTTCATTATTTGTAAAATTGTCTTCTAATTGCAGATTGCACTGTATACATATATAGTAGGTTATGGGTTGTTGCAAGCTCTGAGTTTTGTAGCTCTGTGTTGTGCGATGTGAATATATTGTTTTATGTAGAACCGCGGGTCTGGAGAAACGATGTCTCACTGTGTGTTGTCATATATCATATATATAAGGACTTGAACACAATGTTTTCAGAGGATACATCCAAAATTAAAACAAACAATGAAAATAAAAAAAACAAACATTGGGAACACGTAAGCATTTAAGTCATCAGCAATGTTTTCCAGACATTTATTCCCTAATATATATTCAGTCAGGGGGTAGGTGTTGTGATACTGATCAGAAGGTCAGAGGTTAGAGCCCTGGTATGGCCAAGCTTGGGTCCTTGAGAAAGGCCCTTAATCCTCTGTGCTCCAAGGGTTGTGTATCATGTCTGACCATGATGGCTGACCCTGTGCTTTGACCCCAGCTTTCAAACAAGATGGGATATGTCAAGAAATTTCACTGTGCTGTAATGTACATGTGACAAATAACGTCTATTCTATTCTATTCTATTCTATTCTATCTTTTAAATTCCTGTTTTCGATGGACATCTATTGCCCGCCCCAAATTGCTGTGTATGTTTTTGAGGACGTTACACCACACCCCGCGCATCACGATGCAGCCAATAAGATGTTAGAGAGAAAAGACGAGGGCGGGACACCCCACCATCACCACCACCCTCCTTGTTTTCGCGCGCACGAGGGCGCGCTCTCTCTGAAAGAGAAACGCGTGAGTGTAATCCGTGTGCCGCTGGAAGTGGAAGCGCGTGTGCGCCTGCATTTGCGTTTCCTCGCAGTAAGTTGGGGAACGCGACACATTTCAGTGCAAAGGAAGGTTTCTTGCCTTTGCGGCGTTTAGAAAAGAACACCAGGCAACTTTCCTTCTTAAACAGTGCAAGCATGTCCGCCCCAGCAGCTAAAGTGAGTAAAAAGGAGCAGAACTCGAACCACGACGGATCGGATGAGACCTCTGGTAAGAAGCGAGGGCCTCGTGAGCATCGCCATTTTCACTTTCTCTCTTTTCGATTTTGAATCATTTTGAGTAATTGCTTGTCAAAATTATTGTAACATGCACATTTTTACGTTCTTGTTGTGAATTACATAAGGTTGTGATTTGCTGTAGAGGTTGACAGGGTTGGATGTTGTTAGCGCGGATATGCAGTGGATGGCACCGGCAGTGGAGGCCATGTTAGCCGCTAAAGGCTATCTAGCACTATTGCGATAACCACGAATTTCCCCAATATTCTAAAACGTTTTTCTCCATGGCCAGCCACACATACTTAATATTGACACGCTTTATTTTCTATAGATTTTTTTTTATCATAATTACGAATCAACTGGACAAATCGTCGAGGCAATACGCTACTTTATTGTTATAGGTTATGAGCCTCCGCCATGATGTGTGTGTGTGTGTGTGTGCGCGCGCGCTGCTGTGTGTGACGTGTGTGTGTGTGTGTGTACGTGTGTGTGTGTGTGTGTGTGTAGTGTATATATATGTTTATATATATATATATATATATATATATATATATATATATATATCGTAGTGGGCTATATATAGTATATATATATATATATATATATATATAGTTCTCTCTCCTCTCTATATCTCTACTGTCTTTATATCTATATATATATATATATATATATATATATGTATATATGTATGTATGTATATGTATGTATGTGTGTGTGTGTGTATGTATGTATGTATTAACCTAAGACACACACGCCAGTTAGCTAGCCTTATGTTGACTAAATGCTCATAATTTCGAGTGGAAGCTGTGTTAAGGTAGTTTTGTGTGTTTAGCGATACACTGTTGTGTTGTATGGGAGAAAGGAAGCAGACCCTAGGTATCATCCTCTCTGCACATTTAAACCACGCGGCCCGAGTATCAGGAAGCTGCGTCTATTCTCTAACACTGATTGTGTCTGCTACAGAGTACATTTAGCTGACGAGCTGTATAGTCACACCAGTTTACTCTACAAGCTAATCTAGAATTTAACGCAAAATATTTTCCTTCTGAGTGAACGAGTTATCCAATTCCTTTTAGCAATGTTTATTCTTGATTTCATTACATCATGACACAATATTTTCATCTTTAGAAAAAGAGCAACAAGAAGCTATTGAGCATATTGATGAAGTACAGAATGAAATTGACAGGTCAGTTTTGTTTTTTTCCCTTCTTATCTGATTAAAATAACTCCTGTGAAGGCCCTTAATGGAAGTAAACCTCAGGTTTTTCCTTTGGCAGACTGAATGAACAGGCCAGTGAGGAAATCCTCAAAGTTGAGCAAAAATACAACAAGCTTCGCCAGCCATTCTTTCAGAAGAGGTCAGAGCTCATTGCCAAAATTCCCAACTTTTGGGTCACTACATTTGTGAATCACCCACAAGGTAAGCTAGCAGAAAACAATATCAGTCAGATTTATTTAAGTCCAATATGATAATTACATGGCTTGATTAAGATGTACGCAATTTTAATAAAAAAATGATTATTCAGTGTTATGCTTTGTGTCTCTAGTCTCTGCTCTCCTTGGTGAGGAGGATGAAGAAGCACTTCACTATCTGACCAGAGTGGAAGTAACAGAATTTGAAGACATTAAATCAGGCTACAGAATAGATTTTGTAAGTTTTGAGTATATTGTAATTGTTTTTGTACATTTTCAGTTTGCTGCTTCATTTTCTTATGTTTGAATTTTTTTTCTATGTTTTGTAGTACTTTGATGAAAACATGTATTTTGAAAACAAAGTTCTATCCAAAGAAATTCACCTGAATGAAAGTGGAGACCCAACTCCAAAGTCAACAGAAATCAAATGGAAACCTGGAAAGGTGTGAATGATGTTTTGTTTGTTTTGACATACCTATCTTCAAATATCTTATATAGCTTCTTGAAGAAACATAATCTCTGGTCCTTTGAAGGACCTTACAAATCGTTCCAGTCAAACTCAGAGTAAAGCGGGCAAGAAGAGGCAACATGAAGAGCCAGAGAGCTTTTTTACCTGGTTTACTGATCACTCTGATTCAGGAGCAGATGAGTTGGGTGAGGTCATAAAGGATGACATCTGGCCCAATCCTCTTCAATATTACCTTGTAAGTCTCCACTTTGAGTATGAGAATGTATATTTTCAACACTGGCTTAGGTTGCAAAAGTTGTTTTTCTTTGTCTGAAGGTCCCGGATATGGAGGATGAGGAAGGAGAGGGTGAGGATGAAGATGAGGAAGGTCTAGAAGACATAGATGAAGAGGGTGAAGAAGATGGAGATGATGATGATGATGATGATGATGGCGAGGTAATTTACAGCTTATGCGGTTTCCTTTATTAATTAGAAACTAATATATTATCAAAACATATTTTAAGTGTGATTCTGCTTTGAAAATGTTTTTTTTTCATCATTTTAGGATGATGGAGATGACTAAACAGAAAAGATGAGCAAATGTCACTTTTTGTCTCCCACAACCCATCTGCTTTGTTGGTGGTTTTCACAAGGATTTTTTTTTTATCTTCCCCCTTTTTTGCCTCTATCTGACAGTGTTGTGTTGAAAATCCATCCAGGAAGAGGCTTAATAAAATGACAGCAAAATACTGCCATTATGGCAATGAATATCAATTCAAATAAATTTTAAAGATTACATCAAAAGGCATAACACTGTAATATAAACAGCACACTGTCTGGAATTGACTTTGAACTTTTTTTTTATCTAAATATATAATTGTATATGCATATTTCATTCTGTTTGTGTGGTCTAATGAACAAAAGCCATGGTATGTGGTGTGTAATTCCAGCATCCTCTTTAATGGCTTTATTGCTCATGGTGTTACAACTGGTTAGTGATCTTCAGTTTTTCACCTCTAGTTTGTGTTTTCAAGAATATAAATCACATCATTCATTTCTCCTCTTTTGAACTTGTAATTGTATGAGGGATGACCCTCAATGAGGGAGGAAAGAAAAATTTGCAGACGAGCTTTTTTTTATCATTTCACAAATAAATGTTTGATTTAAAATGCCATTTTGATATAATAAAATTCTATGAAAACAAACATAAAAAACTTTCCTGGTACGTTTGGCCCAGCTGTTGGAGTTGTGTACATTCTACTAATTCTATACACAGTTGAGTAACATTAGTTGAGAAGCATTTTTAAGAGTTGTAAGCAAAAAATGTCTGAAGGAGAAATACAAACCTTTTTGTTTCATTATAAAAAAAGTAAGAAACTACATTAGGGACTATAATTGCCAGTTGGAGTAAAAAAAAAAAAACTAAATGCAGTGGAAAATTATTTATTACTGGATGTTTGTTTTAGTCCAGTTGTCTGAATTAAATTGAATAAATTTAAATACATCAGGTAATGCATTACCACCTTGATCTTATATTTTGGGAAGGTGGAATTTCTTTTTTTGAATGAAAATTTTTGGTTCCAATAAATATATACAAGAATTATTGTATGCATTTATATAATGCTAAATAAAATTATATATATACATATATAATTATAATTAGAGGCCGTGAAATGTTTGTGAACCATTGTTATAGTATGTATTTCAGGTGTGCCTATTAATGGATTTCAATTAGGTATTGAACAACATCAATTAAAAAAAAATTATTTTTTTTTTTACAATGCCCATTTTCTACTAGTGGTAATAAGTGGTGGGTATAGTTTTTCATAAACTAGGGGCTAAAGGAGCATTTGTCAGGCCTGCCACATTTTCAGTTGTAGATTAATTACATAAAAATAAGAATAGTTTTTCCACAAATGATATTGTGCATTTTTGGTTATATGACCTCAACTGTGCTTCAATGCTTTAACTCCTGTCAGGAGCAATAGGAGGAGACACTTCAATGTACCAGTGAAATTCTGTGGTGGTCAGCAATGGTGTAAATGTAATTAATTACTAAAGTAGCATTGTCATGCATCTGAGGTATTTCATTCATTCATCTTCTAGCGCTTTATCCATTCTTCCCTCGGGTCACGGGGAGCCTGTGCCTATCTCAGGCGTCTATGGGTATTAAGGCAGGATACACACTGGATGGAATGCCAACCCATCTCACACACACACACACACACACACATTCATACACTAGGGACAATTTTCCAAGGTGCCAATCAACCTACCGTGCATGTTTTTGGACCGGGGGGAAACCGGAGAACCCGGAGAAAAACCCCCTGAGACACGGGGAGAACATGCACAAACTCCACACACACATGGCCGAGACAGGAATTGAACCCGGACCCTGGCGGTGTGAGGCGAATGTGCTAACCACTAAACCACCATAGTGCACCCTTCTGAGGTATTTCTGGGAAACTTTGAAATGTAAATGTTACAGATAAAGTAAAGTCAAATATTTTATTTATAAATCGGGTACTTGTGCAATAAGACCCTTTTTATTTGTGACTGAAGCTGATCAAGCACACAGCAAGACCACCAATCAGGGTAAGTGGTGCTGTTAACATCACTTGGAAGATGCCCTTATCAATCGGGACTTCCAACTGAGCAGTTGAAGGTTAAGGGCCTCAAGGGCCCATAAGAGACAGCTTGCTGGAACTGCGATTTAAACCTGTGACCTGCTGTCCCAAAGCCTTAACGATTGAGCCACTTCCCTCTGTTCAACAGCAAGCAGAAAATTTAGAGATGAATAAATGATGGAACACGTAATTAAAATGAGACACAAACATAGCCACAAAAAATTGGATACTTAAGCACATCTGAAGTCAATACTTTTGTACTTTTTGTACTAAGTTTAAAGTGAGCACTTTTACTGCCACAGTAATATTTAACAGAGTCTACCTCTATTTTTAATACAAGTATAGGAATTCATCAAAGGTTTGTGTACTTCATCCACTACTGGTGAAATCTCTCACGAAATGTTTCATGTACAAACGCAATGTTATGAGCACATTGTTTTTAATGCCTTCTACAGGCCACTGACAAATTATTTTCAGAGGACAGAAAATGTATAATATTATTCATTAAGACAGTTCAAATCATACCTGTCTGATCATTATCATTTCATAGATTTAATTGAAGACCTATCCAGGTTAATTAAGTAAATTATGGGGTGCCAACTGTTCTTCATAATATACATGATTCCTTTATTAAACTCCGCTAAGAAATATTGCTCATCAGCCCAAATACCAGTACACATAACCTCCTGAATTTAAACATTTATCCAGAAGAGCCCGTGGTAGGGACTGCAACAATCACGGACTATAAACCACCATCCTACAGAACGGGGAACGCGGATCGCCTGAACGACTACCGCTCTGTAGCTCTGACGTCGGTCGTGATGAAGTGCTTCTAAAGACTGGTCAGAGACTTCATCACTGCAACACTACCAGACACACTGGATCCGTTACAGTTCGCTTATTGCCGGAACCGGTCTACGGCAGACACCATCACACATCTCCACACAACTACAAGCCACCTGGATCACAGAAAAGGGAATTATGTGAAAATGCTGTTCGTGGACTACAGTTCAATGTTTAACAAAGTAGTTGGATCTCCAACTTCCTGACAGATAGACCACAAGCCGTACAGATGGGAAAACACATCTCATCCTCCCTCACCCTCAGCATTGGAGCCCCTTGCTGTACTCGCTGTAAACACACAACTGTGTGGGCACATCGCACTCCACCACCATTATCAACTTTGCTGATGACACTGTTGCGGTGGGCCTGATATTCAACAACGATGAGATGGCCTACCTACAGGAGATAAAAAACCTGGAGAGATTGTGTCAGGAGCAATACTTCCCTTCAACTTACATTTTTGGTCACTTACACTGGCACAAAATTGCACAATAAACACGGGTCACATTATACTGGACATTTTATACCGGACATCTTGCACCCGTCACTTTACACACTTCTACACCTTACACCAGGGGTCACCAACGTGGTGCCTGCGGGCACCAGGCCGCCCCCCAGGACCACATGAGTAGCTCTCAGGCCTGTTCTAAAAACTCATCAGTGAGATGCATCTAAAATGTTAAACTCATTGTGAACTCAGAATAGTTAACTCACAATACTTATTGTGAGAAATCATCAGTGTCATTAATTATAATATATAACTAAAGGCAAATGTGTTATTTCAGAAGAGTGCGTCAAACTGGCAGCCCTTTGTATGACTGAAGTAGCTCTCAGGTTCAAAAAAGTTGGTGACCCCTGCCTTACACACTATTTTTTATATTTTTATATATTTATATAGATGATCTCTTTTTACTTCTTTTTACTTTATTCATAGTTTCTTCCCTTATCCACATTATTTATATCTATAATTATGTTTACATGCTGGACGGTCATCAAAAAACATTGCATGTCGTACCGTGTATGTATATGTGTGTGACAAATAAAATATGAATCTGATTTTCTTTTTTTGAAACCACTTCATTGTTTCCTTGGGATCATTGTCTTGCTGAATTGTCGACCTTCTTTTCATATTCAGATGTCTGGTAGATGGCAGCAGACTTTTATCCAGAATGTCCTGGTACATTTTTCCATTCATCCTGCCTTCAATAATATCAAGTCTGCCAGTACCGCTTGCTGAAAAGCAGCCCCAAACCATGATGCTTCCACCTCCAAACTTAACTATTGGTATGGTGTTCTTGGGGTGGTGGGCAGTGCCATTTCTTTTCCAAACATGGTGTGTAGAATGACTGCCAAAATGTTCAATTTTGCTTTCATCTGACCATACTATAATCTACCAACAATCCACAGGCTTCTCCAAATGCTCTTTCGCACACTTCAACTGAGCCTCAACATGTTTTTTGTTCAGCAATGGAGTCTTGTGTGGCGAGCCATGGCGGTTCAGTGCCTTGCTTATAATTTTCTTTGAAATAATAGTACCTGCTGATGTTCTGCCAGAGTGGTTCTTGGCTCTTGGAGAACTCTCCTGATTATTCTTTGGACTCCTTGGACAGGGATCTTCATTCATTCATTCATTCATCTTCTACCGCTTTATCCGATCTTCCCTCGGGTCACTGGGAGCCTGTGCCTATCTCAGGCATCTATGGGCACACACACACATTCACACAAACATTTATACACTAGGGACAATTTTCCAAGGTGCCAATCAACCTACCATGCATGTTTTTGGACCGGGGGAGGAAACCGGAGAACCCGGAGAAAAACACCCTGAGGCACGGGGAGAACATGCAAACTCCACACACACATGACCGAGATGGGAATCGAACCCGGATCCTGGCGGTGTGAGGCTAAACACTACGCCACCATGCCCCACTGACAGGGATCTTACGTGGAGCAATTGTGGCCGGCTTATGGTGAACTGATTCTTGCCATTTCCGGATAATGGCCCCCACAGTGTACACAGGAACATCAGCATTCTGGAAATGTGCCTAAAATCATTCCAATCAAAATGTAATTCAATTGATAAGATTATAAAGATCTTGAGAGAGTTCTTTGCTTTTACCCATCAATAAGTCTTTCATGTGTGCCTCCTGGGTAATGAGAAGCCTTTATAGGCCATCAATTAAGACTAAAACAGCTGATATCAATTAGTACTGATAGGGGGAGGGTTTCTCTCTCAATACTGGTGATCTGGCTTTCTATACCATTTTGCACCATGTTATCTTCATGTGTTCAATACTTATTCCGTGTCATTTCACTTTCTTTATTATGACTCATATTGACTATATTAAATGTTCTGAAGCTTTGTATGAATTCAATATTTGGCAGATGGCTACATCTGGTGGAAATTTTGTTAAATAGCCCACTTAGAACTCCCCTTAATGATAGAAATATGTCAAATACTTATTCTCTCTCTCTCTCTCTCTCTCTCTCTCTCGTCTATATATATATATATATATATATATATATATATATATATATATATATATATATACACAGAGAGATAGAGAGATATAGATAGATGTGTATGCTCCTAATATAATGTGTGTACAATAAACTCAAGGTCAAAAAGCTCCTCTACAGTGTCCATGTAGAGCAGGGGTCTCAAACTCGCGGCCCGCGGGCCAACTGCGGCCCCGGGACGATAATTTGCGGCCCCCGTTTTAATAAGAAAGATTGACGTCAGTGCGGCCCGCAAGATTGTTGTTACGGCAAGCGGTGAAGAAGCAGAAGTAGCAGAATTGACTTTAGAAGAACAAAGAGCTTTTATTTTAACAGCCCAGGTGTAACCTAGAAGTACGTCATCTTAAAGACAATACAACGAACTCATACCCCGAACCAGAGCCATGGCTGCGCACATCAGCCTGGCTCATGGTTCCTTCCTTCACACACTCACACACACACACACACACACACACCACACACACACACACACACACACACACACACACACACACACACACACACACACACACACACACACACGTCTTGTTGTGTGCGGAGCTGAACGAACCAATCACGGTGAGGTATATGGCTCTGGAGGGCGGGACATCGGCTGGGCTGTCCAGTGCCTCGCTCACTCACTCACTCACTCATTCCTCCAGTAAGGTGGGCGGAGGAAAAGAAGGAGATGCTGTGATCTGTGATCCAGCCTGTGTCTGTGTCTGTAGCCATCTCCATCATAACCGATCCCGCTCATTGAGGTGCTGTGTGTTTGTTCTTCTCACAAACTCCGTCCTACTTATTGTAGGCGCGTCGCGGGTGAAACTGAAACTTAACAGTAAATGCGTTTATATGACACTTGAGAAATTCGGATAACTGCCGCTATCCGATACGATTGGAGAAGGAGAACTCCGATTTAGCTGCCCAGATCTCTCTGCCATGTACACGCCTTTCTCTGATAACGATCGGAAAGCGAAAGTGCGCATGCGCCACAAACCCCCGTGCAACTGAAAGTTAAACCCGAGACTGACTCCTAGTGGAATCACATATTACACAGCCCCAAAGATGTCGCTTTCAAAGCCTGCAGTGAAGAGAAAGGTCGGTGATGAGCACAGACAATTTCAAGAAAAATGGGGAGTGCAATATTTCTTTGTTGAGCACAGGGGCACCCCAACGTGTCTTATTTGCACTGAAAAAGTTACGGTGCACAAGGAATACAACTTGAAACGTCATTATACAACTAGACATGCTGAAGAGTATGAAAAATACCAGGGAGATGAGAGAGCCAACCAGGTTGCCAGTCTTAAAACACGTCTACTGAGGCAACAAGATTTCTTTAAGAAAGCAACCAAAGAAAATAATGCAGCAGTCGAAGCTAGCTACGTCATTAGCGAGATGATTGCTAAAGCAGGAAAGCCATTCACAGAAGGTGAATTTGTAAAAAAGTGCATATTACAGGCTGCACATATTGTCTGTCCAGAAAAGAAAGGTCAGTTTAACAACATCAGCCTTTCTGCCAACACTGTGGCAGAGCGCATTTCTGACCTGTCAAGTGACATTTATGATCAACTGTGTGAGAAAGCAAAATGTGTCAGTGTATATTCAGTTGCTCTTGATGAGACCACAGACATCACAGACACTGCCCAGCTCGCAATATATGTCCGTGGTGTTGATGACAATTTTGAAGCAATGGAGGAGTTGCTCACAGTAATTCCAATGCATGGCCAGACCACTGCTAAGGAAATATTTCACCAGCTGTGTGATGCCATTGAGAATGCTGGTTTGCCATGGAAGAGCTTTGTTGGAATAACAACTGATGGGAGGAAGAATGGACTGGTAGCACTTGTTAAAAAAAACTGGAAGAGGAGGGTGTGGAGGAGGCCATAGCTCTGCACTGCATTATCCATCAGCAGGCCCTTTGCAGCAGATGCCTGAAGTTTGACAGTGTGATGTCTGGGGCTTAAAGCACAGAAGGTTCCGTGCTTTTTTAGAGGAAATGGAGTCAGAATATGGGGATGTGCTCTAATTCACTGAGGTATGTTGGCTCAGCAGGGGAAATGTATTGAAGAGATTTTTTGAGTTGAGAGCAGAAGTAAAGGACTTCATGGAGAAGGACAGGGTGGCTGTTCCTGTGCTAAGTGATCCCAAATGGTTCATGGACTTCGCTTTTCTTGTTGATATCACACATGAGCTTAATGTTCTGAACAAGAAGCTACAAGGCCAGGGCCAACTTGTCATTGCTGCCTATGACAACGTGAGAGCATTCTGCACAAAACTTGTGTTGTGGAAAGACCAGCTCTCTCAGACAAACCTTTGCCATTTCCCAGCATGCAAGGCACTTGTGGATGCAGGCACACCATTCAGGGGGGGATGTCAAGCTTGGGCAATTTTTGAGAGAGTTGACCCCCAGCTTCCCTGAACTTTCCAGAATGTTCAAGCGGACCATGTGCCTTTTTGGGAGCACATACTTGTGTGAGAAGCTCTTCTCCTCCTTCAACTTCAATAAGTCCAAGTACAGGTCCAGACTTACTGATGAGCATCTTCAAGCCCTAGTGAGGGTCTCCACTGCTTCCTCCCTCAAGCCAAATGTGGCTCAGTTATGTGAGAAGAAGCGCTGCCAGGTCTCCAGCAGCAAGAAGTAGGCAAGAGAAGCCATGTTCAGAACAGTTCATGTTTAATGTTCCATTCATGTTCATAAAGTTAAAGGTTAAAGAACTGTTAAATCAGACATTCATTTTTTAATTTATTTATTTAATTCATTATTTTGTGTTAAAAATAAAGATATTTGAGAACATGGGAATGATTTATCAGCGCTTTACTCGTGGAAATCCTGATGCGGCCCAGCCTCACCCAGCCTCTGCCTCCAGCGGCCCCCCCCAGGTAAATTGAGTTCGAGACCCCTGATGGTAGAGTAAGTCAACGGAAACTACTTGTTTAATTAAACTCACTATTATTCTCACACCTGTGTTTATTTATTAACTCTTGCACAGTTTATTCATGCGGTTTTCCAAAAAACTGCTCGCAATTTTCCACGAACTAAATCCGTGTATTTATAAGCAGTTTAAAAGATGTGCTCTACTTGCTGCTCTACACGCCACTTTAACGCATTGTATATTCATTAATCGCGGTGTAAAGGAGCACGGTTTAATGCGCACGTGACCCGCAGATTATTTTTTAAATAAATTTGTAATGTTTTGTGATCGCAGAATGTATTTCATTATTACACACAGCAGTCATGTGACCGCATGAATGTGTTAATCAGACAACAGAAGCGGCTAGCCGAGGAGCAGAACATTAACTTTTCTTCTTATAAATGGAAAGCTAATTATGAAACTCCTCCCGCTTTTTTGCGGATGCAAAAGAAATATCCATAATGTTCTGCGGAAAACGCAGTGTTCTGTGTTTAGGACTAAACGAATTATCAAGATATTAATTTGTCTCAATGAATTTTTGTAATCAATTACTCGAGGAATCGTTACAGCCCATATATATATATATATATATATATATATATATATATATATATATATATATATCTATATATATATAGATATATATATACATATACATATAGCACATCTACATACATACAAACACACACACACACACACATATATATATATATATATATACATACACAGTGTCATGTGAAAAAATTAGGACACCCTTTGAAAGCATGTGGTTTTTTGTAACATTTTTAATAAATGGTTATTTAATCTCCGTTTCAACAATACAGAGAGATTAAAGTAATCCAAACTAAACAAAGAAAACTGAAGAAAAGTCTTTTCAAGATCTTCTGTAAATGTCATTCTACAAAAATGCCTATTCTAACTGAGGAAAAAGATAGGACACCCTTGCCCCTAATAGCGAGTGTTACCTCCTTTGGCTGAAATAACTGCAGTGAGACGGTTCTTGTAGCCATCTACCAGTCTCCGACATCGGTCTGAGGAAATTTTACCCCACTCCTCAATGCAGAACTTTTTCAGCTGTGAGATGTTTGAGGGGTTTCTTGCACGTACAGCCCTTTTCAAGTCACCCCACAGCATCTCAATGGGATTCAAATCTGGACTTTGACTTGGCCATTCCAGGACTCTCCATTTCTTCTTTTTCAGCCAATCTTTGGTTGATTTACTAGTATGTTTTGGGTCATTGTCATGTTGCATGGTCCAGTTCCGCTTCAGCTTTAATTTTCTAACTGATGGTCTCACATGTTCTTCAAGCACCTTCTGATACACAGTAGAATTCATGGTGGATTCTATGATGGTGAGCTGACCAGGTCCTGCTGCAGCAAAGCAGCCCCAAACCATGACACTTCCACCTCCATGCTTCACAGTTGGTATGAGGTTCTTTTCTTGGAATGCTGTGTTTGGTTTACGCCAAACATGTCCTCTGCTGTTGTGTCCAAATAATTCAATTTTGGACTCATCTGTCCAAAGAACATTATTCCAGAAGTCCTGGTCTTTGTCAACTTTATCTCTGGCAAATGTCAGTCTGGCCTTGATGTTTCTCTTGGAAAGCAAAGGTTTCCTCCTTGCACACCTCCCATGCAAGGTTAAAGTTGTACAGTCTCTTTCTGATTGTAGAGGCATGTACTTCTACATCAACAGTAGCCAGAGCCTGCTGTAGTTCTCGAGATGACACTTTAGGGTTTTTGGAGACCTCTTTTAGCATCTTGCGGTCTGCTCTTGGGGTGAACTTGCTGGGGCGACCAGTCCTGGGCATGTTGGCAGTTGTTTTGAAAGCCCTCCACTTGTAGACTATCTTCCGGACAGTGGAATGGCTGATTTCAAAATCTTTTGAGATCTTTTTAAATCCCTTCCCAGACTCATAGGCTGCTACAATCTTTTTTCTGAAGTCCTCTGACAGCTCTTTTGCTCTCACCATGGTGCTCACTCTCACTTCAACAGTCAGGAGCACACCAAACTAAATGTCTGAGGTTTAAATAGGGCAAGCCTCATTCAACATGCAGAGTAACGATCTACTAGTTATGTGTACCTGGTGTGATATACCTGTGTGAGATCTGAGCCAATTTAAGAGGGAATACATGTGAGGGTGTCCTATCTTTTTCCTCAGTTAGAATAGGCATTTTTGTAGAATGACATTTACAGAAGATCTTGAAAAGACTTTTCTTCAGTTTTCATTGTTTAGTTGGATTATTTTAATCTCTCTGTATTGTTGAAACTGAGATGAAATAACCATTTATTAAAAAAAAAAACCACATGCTTTCAAAGGGTGTCCTAAAATCAATTTTCAATGGGTTCACATGACACTGTGTATGTATGTGTATATATATATATATATATATATATATATATATATATATATATATATTATATATATATATATATATATATATACACATACATACACATACAAAGTTTTAGGAAAGGTGTGAAAAATTCTGTAAACAAAGAATGCTTTCAAAAATTTAAGTGTTAAACGTTCACTTTCATCACTGAACAAAATACAGTGACTGAACAAGAGAAGAAATCTAAATAAAAAAACAAATAAATACCCGGTGTGATCACCATTTGCCTTCAAAACAGCAGTAATTCTTCTTGCACACAGGAAGGAACTGGTTGGTTGTTCCATCTTGGAGAAGTAAACCCAAAGATCTTCTGTGGATGTAAACATTCTCACATCCTTCTGTCTCTTCATGTAAATCCCACACACTCTCAATGATGTAGAGATCAGTGTTCTGTGGGGATCGTGCCATTACTTCTTGTTCTTCAAAAGGTAGTAACATTATTTGTACTACTGATTTGATTTAGATTTTTCTGTTGTTCACTCAATTTGCAGTTTGTAAACTGACAAAATAAACAATCGTTTTTATTTCTGAAAGCATTGTTTACAGCATTTTTGCACACCTGCCTACATCTCTTGCACAGTACTGTGTATGTGTGTGTATATATATATATATATATATATATATATTTATCTATATATATATATATATATATATATATATATATATATATATATATATATATATATATATATATATATATACATATATATATACATACACACACACACACATACATACACACATACACACACACTACCAAAAGTGTAAATGTAAAAGCAGTTGTAAATTTATTATTCTTGTTGGTTGCATGTAACTCCTCATTAAAACAGTGTCCATATTGCAATTCTTAGTTTTTTTCTTAGAATGTAGTAATTTTAGAATATTAAGTAGTATGTCTGCAGTATGTTTCTAATCATTATAAAACATCATGGATCAAACATTCTATCAGTTATCCTATTATATTAATACACATTTATGTGTTTTCAAGGAAAACACATCACACTACATACAAAACAACAAAATACTCAGTAATCATTTCAGCAGAAACAATACCTATGCACGTTTCATATGTGTGAAGACGTGCCCTCACAGCCTTTAAGTTGGTTGGTAACTCATCTTTGCACATTTCAAGAATCATCTTTGCTCTCAGACCCATAATCAGCACACTCCACAAACATCTAAAAATGTAACAGCAGCAAGATGCATGAACTAATGTAGATACAAACCTTGAATATTCACATCATCTCACATGGCTTACTCTAGAGTTCACACAGAATGGTAAAGGGAAAAAACTAACCAGGAAGTAGCAGTTCTCAAATATAAATATACCCTATTAATGAAATCATTAGTGACTATTATCGATAGATGTTGTCAGCTGAAAATAGCCTGACATCTCTTTACAATTGCTGAACAGTAGGCTGGAATGACAAATAGTTTTCTAGTTTGTCAACATTTTTTTCCTTAACCATTAGAAACAGCAAAAGTCACCAAGATTACATTCCTAAATGTTTGATATGGATATTAACTTAGCTTGACTTAAATCTACATTATTATTATGAATTGTTCTGCTGCACCTTGATTGATCATGTAGATAATTGAATGAATGGGCATGGTTCCATGTTCACCTATTATTAATCTGAGAGTACACTTATATGTATAACAAAATAATTACAT
This sequence comes from Kryptopterus vitreolus, assembly GCA_030449085.1. Lineage (NCBI taxonomy): Eukaryota > Metazoa > Chordata > Actinopteri > Siluriformes > Siluridae > Kryptopterus > Kryptopterus vitreolus. Next base: position 2,490,397 of record JACRUU010000012.1, read on the forward strand.
TTTGTGCCATGCATAAACAGAAGAGCAATGGATTGGTGGTCATAACACAACCTATAACATAACAAACTCATTTGTTGACATTAAAAATGAATACCCTCAGCCTCTCCAGAAAGTTGAGTTCAGTTGTCCTTTTGGTGGCTCAATCTGTTTATTTTTTAAGGACTTCTAGGTAAAAAAAAAAGGCAAATAATTAGCACTATTCATAATACTGATATACAGATTTATGGCATAAAAGAAGAACTGTTAAACAGAACTAATATTAGTGTATATCATATATGTGTGTGTATATATATATATATATATATATATATTATATATATATATATAATATATTATATATATAAATAATATATATATATATATATATATATATAATATTAGTGTTCAAAGTAATAATAAATAAGTACAGGATGGCATATTCTGTTACTACATAAGATTTATTTACTACAATTAAATAGAAACATATATAAAGGACAGGACTAACTTGCAAGTAACCTTATATTCATGTAAAAACTGAGCTGAAGCTCAAATTGTGCATTATTTAGAAAGTAAACAATATGTGACTGCTTTACAAGACTACTATTATTAGAAAATATAAAAGACACGGGTGATGCATTTTGGAATTTTCTGAATAATACTTATTATTTTATTCATTTGTATGTATGCAGCCTATGTCATAAAATCAATAATACGCAGCCCGTTAGCACCGTTGACCACAATGTAAAATCCACACGCACAAAGCTGCTGTTTTATATTTCGCCAGTAGATGGCAGTAGACCTGGGGCCACACTCCATGGCACAGCAGCCCTTTTTCACAAGAGTACTCAATACATATTAAAATACCACAAAGGCGAGCTACGAGGTGGTAATGCTGATCGTCAAGCACCACAAATCGGTTTGTGGGTGAATTTATCAAAGACTATGTCAAAATGGAGAAGAAAATTTGTCCTGAGAAGAAGCAAGAGTTGGCCAAAATAATTTTGGTAAAAATCATTAAACAGTTCATTTGCATCCAATGTTAATAGTTCAAAGAATGTAGCTGAATGGTCAGGAACATTTAAAACGTTTTTCAATTGCACTGTATATAGACATAATATACATGTCGACATAGTCGGTTACATGTCAATGTTTGATTGCGCCGTTTGCACTAGATTGCACACAATGCTCTTTATGTGGCTAGGAAAACTTAAGTCTAGTCTTCAGCTCTGTGTTTGTTAGCTCCGTGTGTGTTGTGAATATGTTTTATGTAGCACCAAGGTTCTGGAGAAACAGCTTATTTGAATGTGTACTGTGTCAGCTATATGTTGTTGAAATGACAAAAACCTTGACTTGACATTCAGCTCACCTCCAAAAATTGCTTAAGTCTTGTCACAGAGCCGAACTGACCACTGCTGGTTACTGCTTTAATTCTGAAACCAAAAAAAGACAGTGATATAATTGTATGAGGCGGTCATAAAATGTAGAACAGTTAATTATCAAAAGTGTATGCAAAAATATGTCTAAAACAAGGATTAGCTATGATTAGCAGAAAGAAAAATTATGCCTAGTAATCACCATCAAATATTATATTCTCGGAATATAGTTTAGATAATAATTGAATAAATGTACCTGGGAATGTATTCCTCTTTGATGAGGAGCAGAAGTTTCCAAAACTGTCCTTGGTATTGTTTCATAAGTGCGTTTCCACAAACCTGCATATGTTCATAGAATATGTAGGGTTTTTCATTAGAAATGATTTCACAAAGGGTTATAAACAAAAAAGATGATTATATTTACCTCTAGAAAATCAAACAAAAGAGTTGCTGTAATGTCAGCAAGAGGTTCCATGTTTAGCATCTGAGCTAACCAACGCCACCCATGATTCAGTCCATGAGGATCTGCCTGTTTAAAAAATAAAGAAAGACATAAAATACAATAAAATAAGGAATGATTCTGGAAAACTAAAATAAATGTACAAACATTATATGCATATGTGTTACAATACAAATACCCCTGGTTTGTAAGTGTAAGGCCATCTTAGGTGTATTATCGCTGCATAAAGTCGGATCATTCCAGACATCCTTTTTAAGAAACTGTCATGACTTTCCACCCCTGAGTCATCCACACGATATCCAAGACTCCTACATAGAATTAATATTTCATCTATAAATACATTTCATTAACGAAAAATAGAAAAAAATTATAAAATTAATAAAAATCTTGAATTGTGATTGGGTCTTACTTTTTATATTCTTGAACGGAGCTGCCAACTTCAATTGGGGGGTAGTGAGGAACTGCATAAGGGCACTTTTTGTGAAGATGGGCTAAGATGAGTTCTCCTAATTTAGGATGAACCTCCCACAAACCTGAAGCCACAACTGCAATTGGAAATGCAGCTTCGTGGTGAGATGCCACCTCTTCTTCTCCTTGTTTCTATGAACAGATTTAGTCAGAACAATATCTGTAATAAGATTTTTTTAACGCTAGGTAAGTAATGCTAATATAGAGAACTAAAAAACACTACAACAAATACTTGTAACTTACCACAAACTTTTCTGCCAATTTATAACTTACAAATTCTAATCCATGAGGATGCTGAGATGTGGAAACTGACTTTCCACTAGACATAACTGGCTTTCCTAATAACAGTTTATCAATCTTTTCAAAAATCTCCTTCAGCTGTGAACCTAGAAGTCATTCAGTGATGATGGAAGAACAGTAAATCAGAAGACAATTAATTATTTATACAGCTTTCATTGACAATGATTTTCATGTATTCGCACCTGAAATACTGGATATTTGGTTCACAGGTATTGTTGCAGCTTTCTGAAGATCCATCCTCATTTTTTTTGTCTGAAAATACACATTGAAATACATATTTACACCACAAAAGGACAGACACTTCATTATATTAAAAACAAAAAAAAACCTTCTGACCTGCGTATCCGTAGTGTTGTTCAAATCTTCAAAAGTCTTTGCACAGCAGCTTGGCCAAACTTTGCAGCTTTTTGTACCACTTCAAGATGCCATCATCAGTTGTATTCTGCAGACCTAAAGTAATTACAAACATTACATTTCACAATACAAAGACGTAAACAAGTTAATGGGTTTGATTAAATATAATGTGTGAATTATTCGGATGTACAGGTAGGTTAAGTAAAAATAAATCTTAAAAACACAACAGTAGAAAATGTAAAAGGGAAAGACAGCACATGCGCAATACAAAGTGGATTTAGTACTATTTGAGAAAAACAATTCTATGATCTGTGGTTGCATTAGTTAGTCTATTTTCAGAAACTGTTCTGTGCCAAAAATGTTTACCTGCATATTTTGAATGTCTTGATATTAAAAGTAATGGATTTTTCCCCTTGATGGTACAGGCATATTTCAAGATACATTGGGCTCAAATTGTGAGAGTGATTCAGGGAATATGAGACATCATTTTCACATGTGGACAGGCCAGCGATTCTACATAGTAACCTCATTGAAAATCTCTGGAATGTTCTGTAGAACTTTACAGACAGCATCAGTACAATATGTTGATGGCAAATTCATTAAACCCAAGCCAGAAATACAATGAATAAACTTCATATGCATGAAAGTAAATGGTAGCTCAAAGAGTGTGACATTTCTTTTGGCTAGGCAGTATATTTCCTTAGCATGATTTTCCAATAGTGTCCATGGTAAATTTCAAATTTTCCAGTTCTTGTTTTCAGATTTACCTATAAATTACTGTATTTATGTATTTAATGTATCTATGACCTATTCATTAAGTTATGTTGCGGGAGGGAGTTATCTGGACCGAGACAGCTACATTCCCTGCATGCTTTGTGTTTTTACTTATCACCTGAGTGTTTTGTTCTCCTTGGGAGGGAATGCCTCCAACATAAGTATTAAGACTACAATACAATTGTATTGCATTGAATAGATATCCAAGTTTCCAGGTCTTCCCTGGATAAAAGTTTCCAACAACTTATAAGAAAAAATTGCAACTTTATGGAACTCGTAAAACAAACAATCTAACTAATCTTGTTATAAAAAGAACATGTATACAGACAGACATGATGGTAGTAGTGTAATGGTCACGTACGACTTTATAGTTTCAGGACTTTGACAACTTGCAAAAAAAATTTAAAAAAAGGATCCAGACTTAAATCTGACAGATTTTTGTCTTAAATTAAAGTAATACATCAAAACTATCATATACTGCTGAATTAAAATAATTTTGCAAAAAAGAGTGGACCAAAAATCTTCTTTGTGTAAAGTTAAAATTTGCATGATTATCTGAATAATTTAAATGTGAAAAAAACAAGAAAGGGCAAATACTGTATAGATCTGTTAAACATCCTTTAGTTTTGCTTTATACAGTAAACCAGGTACATCAGTATGTAGTGTAATGAATCATTCAATGAATCACTCCAGTCCACATTTAGAACTTTCATGTTTTGTATTACAATATGTAATGAATTCATGAACTAATTGAAGCAATATTTATGTTCTGTGTGGGTAAACAATAATTATGAAGAAGCATATAAAAATGTTTAAGTTCTATGCACTATTAATTCTGAAAATGCAGGATATAAGTCTGCACATTTGTTTTAATGCACAGTGCAGTGTTTGAACATCGTACAGCCTTTAAAACTGAGGACTGTGAATGGCATTTTGTGTAGAGTTTTGAAAAGTATCTAAGGTTCAGGAGTTAAAAAGTGACTTAAACAACAAAAAAAACAAATAGTTCTTAATGTCTTCATGCCTTCTTGCCACAGGTTATCCTATTGAAGACTGCAATAAAACACTGTATGACTGATTGTAAGCTCTCGAGTTCCCCAAACTTCCAAGCTATCACTGCTGGGGCCCTGAATCTTCTCCTGCACCAGACACTCAACAAGTCAGTCAAAAGGGCAACGTGGAAACGTTAAGAAAGCAGAGAAAAAAAAATTATTACTCTATATATCACATCACAATTCACTGTCAGAATGTACAGGACAACAATGCACCATTTGAAGATGATACTGAGTACTGTCATTAGAAGAGGTTGATTAATTGCTTTTTCTAATAAATTGGAACAGCAGAACAATTGCTTTGAAAAGTTTCTGCTGATTGTGACCGGTAACTGGTGTGTTTCTAATATGCTATTAAGTTCAACATAATTAAAAGTGTTTTGCTCATGATTTTTATTTGTATTCAATATCTGGTGCATAACATTGAAAAGTAGTCAATATTGTTTTTCCATTGTCGCAATGTACTTTCCCAGTGTTAGTCCCCGAAAGCACCAAGATTTGCAGGAAAGTCGAAGTGTGAGTGGAGGAAATGAACCTTGCGTGACACACTGCACTTTGTGTGTTTTAAATGCTTTGAGAAGTTTGTCTATCATCTTAATGTAACATGTAAACAGTACATGTAACATTAGCATGGAAATATTATCATGTATGTAACATGTAAACAGGACTCTGTAATTGCCAATATCAACGTTTTTCATGCCTTTCTAGCCAAATTTTCTGGCCCAACTAACAGATTTTTGAATTATTCTACAGAGGGACTATTGAGAGCATCCTAAACAACTGCATCTCTGCCTGGTTTGGGAACTGCACAGTTTTAGATTGCAAGACCCTATGGTAGGTAATGAGGACAGCCAAGATCATCATTGGAGTCTCTGTACCTGACTTTATGATCATTTACACAACAAGCTGCATCCGCAAAGTTATCTGAATTGTGGATGACCCCACACAACTGTCACAAATACTCTTCACACTACTATGATCAGGAAATAGGTTTTGAAGCACTCAGGTCCTCACAACCAGACTGTGCAACAGTTTTCCCCTCAAGCCTTCATGCTCCTCAACACAAAGAATTTAACTGGTTTCACTCACACACACACAAAAGTATGCAACTGCTACATAGTTGAATGCACACCTAATATGAAATTCATGTATACATAAATATTTACTATAATCACATTATTGTTTAATACTGTTTTTACTGTTCACATGCAGTTTTTGCACAATTCACCATTGCTGCTCTTCGTGTATTTGTGCACATCGTTGTGTTTATCACTACTGTCACACTAGGGAATTGGTGGTCCAGTGGCCAGACTGCCAAGAGCTCGGATCTAGCCAACCAATCATCGAGGTAATTTAGTATATGGATGCCATACGTTTCGCTTACGTTCAATGTGCTAGGTGCTAGGCAGAACCTCAGGATCTTGCTCTTTGAAGGACATAAGTGGATAAGAAAATAAGCGTCTCAAACCATTTGAGACATGACGATGCAGCGTGAGCATTTTGTACCTGTCTTTTTTGAGAACGTTTCAGATTAAATCAGGGATAGGACGCAATCCCCCATCCTTCTTGGGCAACAAGACGTACTGACTGTAGAATTAGGAGAGACTGGTGGGCAAAGGGACCACCTCGATGGCCACCCTGCTCAAGAAAGCATGCACTTCTTTATCCGTAAACAGAGCCTGCTGGGGTCCCACCAGGGTCAGACATATCCCCATTGAAATGGGTGCTTCTATAACCTGCAGGACCCACTGAGACATGCATGACATACCAAGCTGAATCAGTCTCTAAAGACTTATCTGTGGTATGAGACAGGCCACCAAAGCCAAGATAGGGTGACAGCTTTAAGGACACCTCAGAGGAGGCGAGATGACCCCGGCCGAAACACTTTTGGGCAGATAACAAGGGAATCTTGGGTAGCATGGTTATTGTATTGACCTCCTGAGAGTTGGTCAGCTCTGTCCTTAGATCAGTCACCTCCTTGGGCTTCGACTTTGAGCGACCCCTTTCCAAGGGATGGCGCATCAAGCAAAAAGGCTTGCAATTGACAGTCCTGAGCTCTGGCTGTCTCTTTAGTAGTTCTAAGGGACAGACCAATGGACTTCTGTTTCCCCTTGGTGTAGAGCTTTCTGAAGATCAGACTGGTATGCCTGCAAAACCGCTACAGTGTGCAAGCAACCAGAAGCTTTAAGCTGAAGTGGTACGAAGTGGTTTAGTGGATAGTACAGGAGCCTTGATGGACGATGCAGGACCCGTGGAGATATAGATATGATAGTCTCTTCAACCCAGGGGATAAATCACATAACCATGCTCTTTAAGTCCCCCCAAATTAGCAGCATAATTGATGCTAGGGGAGAATAGGTGTGCAGAGTAGGGTGATTCCTCAGTTTGCTGATTTGGAAAAAAACAGCAGGCTCCGTTGTGGAGGCAATGATGTGGAACGCAGGAAATTACTTTCTTTCTAAATTTTACCTTAAATTAAGTAGCATTTAATTTGGTTGCACATACCTTGCTTTTAATACTTATATCTTCAAATAGTTTTTTTGGGGGGAAAGTGAAATGTTCTGGCAATTTGTAAGGTGTATCACCTTTAATTCCCTTCATTAAGCAATGTGATGTATAGCTCTGCAAAATATTTTGGTGCTTGGATTTATGTAAATATGACTTTGCCACAGTATTCCTTAATGGCAGTGACCTTTCAAGAAATATTAGAAATTTCATTCAAATTTCATTCCTCTACATGTCAGAAATGTCAGGGACAGGACCTACCCAAAATTATGCAGGTGATCAATTGGTTCTACAACTAAACATGATAATTTACAGAAAATTGATTACCTTGTTTTCTGGCACTCTCTTTAAAAAGTAATGTGCTTTTCTTCTGTTCCTCTTGCTGGGTGTTCATTTCAGCCTTCTTATTTCTGTTCTCTTCTTCCTTCTGCTCATTCTTTTTTTTCTCTTGTTCCTGGGCAAAATCCTCCTGAATGGCTCGAACAAGTGTCCTCATTTCCTGTAAAACCCGTTCTACCACAGTCATGTCCTCAACAGTAGGAAACTGTCCCTGTGTAGTGCACAGATTTCAAAGTCAGACATATTCAACATATCCAAAAGTTTCAATTTCATTGATGATTGAAGCACGTAAATTTGACTATACTAGTTAAAAAACACTGATATTAGTTACATTTTATTTGAGAGATATCGATGTTAATTTGTTTGGCATAAACCTGTACTGTAATTTTGCTTTAAAATGTACCACCATACATATAGATTAATGTCTCTCTTGATTATGAAGTAAACATTTCATACAAGATTACCCAATACAATATTCTTCATTTCTTAGATAAAACCATCTAAAACAGCATTTTCTAAGAAATTACAAATACAACACAAAGTACTAATTCAAGGTTTTACTCTCTTCTTTCATTTAAGAGAAAAGCTATAAACAGCACATCTGTTAATGTCTTATTAAATATATAAGACTTAATCATGAATTTAAATCCTGCTTGATGAATAATCCTTAAAATACTATGCAAAAACTCACTTCAGTCGTTGTGCGTACCACATCTGAAACCTGTGAACAAAGCTGGTTGCCACGTGTGACGTATGAGGTGTAATCCAAGGCTGTGCTTGTTTGTGTGCAAGGTGGTTCTAAGAGTAGATTGAGACTAAGCACTTCCTCCTGAAGAGCGTTGAGTGCTCTTAGCCTATCTCTGCCCTCCAGAAGCCTCTGCCGCTCAAGTTCTGCCTGCCTCAGCTTCTGCTGTTCTGCCTCTCTCAAACGCAGGTTTAGGATCTGACAAAGATAAAGAATATGATTAATTAATTGATACAATTGATAATAATGGATAATGTAATTTGTTAATAACGAATGCCATTATCAATTAGTTGGGCTGTTCAAGTTAAAACCGTGTCGGCGAGATAAAGCCGGAGCTAGCAAAATTTCATACAGCAAATTTGAACCGAAAGTGTCATCTAGTTCATGGAAACATGGTAGCATTTTATATTAAACTCAACACAATAAAACACTGCAACCTGGAAGCTATGCCAAGCTGATTTCATGTGGTATGGAGGTACCACTGTGCTGCACAAGCACAAGAAGAAAATATACTGGTGTCACGGTTGAAGGTGAACCATCAGCATGATAAGCAAAAACTATTTCCTCATGTGAAAAAGGTATAGTTGAATTAAAGTGAAGGATTATTATACATATACTATATATTCTGTTGTGACTCGCGAGCATCAGATTGAGGCGATTTAAACAGTGCAAGCAAAAACTAAACCTAAAAGCAGTAAATAACAGCAGCAGTAAATGATTAAATTTTGATTCACTGTTTATTTGTGAATTTTTCAGTTTCAGACTCTTTTATAGCATTTTCAGCTTTATATCATTAGCATTATAGTTATCTACAATTATCTGAATTAAAAACAACAGAAATGTTGATTTACACAAAACTTCATCTTGCATACTCAAGTGAGACAATTACTCAAGTACTCAAAGAACAATACAGCATTGTTCACAGGAGAAATTCCCTTCCACTAATCAATAAGCTTTTTAATGTAAAAAAGAAAGATAGTTAAACTCAATATGTGACTAGATTTTTAAGCCAGTTAGAACTGGGAGATTAATAATCATTATCCATTAATTCGAGTTTATGGTTTATGCTGATAAACACATGAAAATAGAGAAATCAATTTTACAATTTCAACAGTCGTACAGAAATGGTTCAGATTTGCAAATTCAGACGTTCAACAAGTCAAAGTACACTGTAAAATTTGTCTAAAGTTTGTGGAAAGTAAAGGTACTGCAGCACGTCTTATTTATTTCCAGAACCTCAAACAAAAAAAATAAAATAAAACAATAAAACAATATATATATATATCTATATATATATATATATATATATATATATATATATATATATATATTTTTTAACACACGCGCAGTGCTGTGCAAATGAAACAATGAATCAGGCATGAAACAATGAATCAAACAAAGAATTCCTCCAGAAATATATTTTTGTCAATTTGCAAAATTCAACCTGACCGAACAAAAGAAAAATCTAAATCAAATCAGTATTTGGTGCTACTAACTTTTGAAGAACTAGAAGTAGTGGAAGTGATGGCATAGTGTAAAAAAGTGTTTGCCCCATTCCTGATTTCCAATTTTTTGCATGTTTCAGATCATGAAAGATCATAACATTTTAGTCAAAGATAATATGAATAAACACAAAATGCAGTTTTTAAATGAAGGGTTTTATTATTTAGAGAACCTGAGAAACCTAATAACTGGTTGGGCCACCCGTAGCAGCAACAAGCATTTGCGTTAACTTGCATTATCGCATTATTATAACTTGCATTATTGCGTTATCCGCAACAGTTATTGCGATAACTGTTACAGTGCTGTGAAGGAATTTTTGTTCACTCATCTTTGCAGAATTGTTACAATTCAGCCACAATATAGTATTTTAAAACAAACAGCCTTTTTAAGGTCATGCCACATCATCATCTTTGTCAGGTTTGACTAGGCCACTACAAAGTCTTCATTTTGTTTTTCTTTAGTCATTCTGACATGGACTTGCTGGTGTGTTTCGGATCATTGTCCTGCTGCAGAGCAAAAGTTCGCTTAAGCTTGAGGTCACGAACACATGGCCGGACATTCTCATTCGGGACAGCCGAATTCATGGTTCCATTTATCACAAAAAGTCTTCCAGGTCCTGAAGCAGCAAAAAAGCCCCAGAAAAATCACACTACCACCACCATATTTTACTGATGGTATGATGTTCTTTTTCTGAAATCCGGTGTTACTTGTGATGGGACGCATACCTTCCAAAAAGGTGTCCACAGAGAATTTCCCAAAAAGTCTTGGGGATCATCAAGATATGTTCTTTTTGCTCAGCAGGGGTTTTCATCTTGAAACTCTGCCATGCAGTACATTTTGCCCAATCTACTTTTATGGTGGAGCCATGAAAATTGACCTTAATATAGGCAAGTGATGCCTACAGGAAAAACTTTGGATGCTATGGGCTCTTTGGTGACCCCGTGGATGAGTCGTCATTCCCACTTCTGGGAAGTTTCCCCCCTGTTCCATGTTTTCGCCATTTGTGGATAATGGCGCTCACTGTAGTTCACTGGAGTCCCAAAGCTTTAGAAAGGACTTTATAACCTTTTGCACACTGACAGATATCAGTTACATTCTCTCTGATTTGTTTCTGAATATCTTTGGATCTCGGCATGATGCCTTGCTTTTGAGGATCTTTTGATCTACTTCACTTTGTCAGACAAGTCCTATTAAGTGATTTCTTGATTATGAACAGGTTTGGCAGTAATCAGGCCTGGTTGTGGCTAGAGAAATTGAAATCAGGCTGGAGTTTGTTTTCCTTTAATAATAAAAACATTTTGTGGTTACGCATTTGGTGATACAACATGCAAAAAATAGGAAATCATAATGGCAAACACTTTCACACCATTTACAACCCTGGACTGTAAAATAGCCCTCTTATTTGTTATTTAAAAAGTCAGATAAACTTAATGTTTTATAATGATGTAAATATAATCCACCACATAACCTTACACTGTATTTACATTTTTTTTTATTTTGTGTGGAAAAACTAACACCAGCATATGATTTAATAGCTCAAAGAACCACTTTTAACAGCAGTAACTTAATCATGTTCTACAAAACTGTCAGACACTTCCATTGTTTGACAAATTTTGGCCCATTCTTATTTACAAGGTAAATGCAGTTCATTGAGTTTACTGCCATATGATTATGCACCGCTCTATTAAATTTCTGCAAGAACATTTTAGTTTGGCTAAACAGAGCACATTAATTATATTCTTTCTTCTGTAGATTTGATGCTGGGCTTAGAATCATTGTCCTTTTGCCTTATGCTGGTGCACACTGAGCAAACTTTAATAGTCAGTTGCAATCGTTGCTTGTCAGACTATACAAATACAAACCCCATCTCACACAGTTCTGACTGTACAGCAGTCAAAAACTGACAATAAAAAGACAAATCTGAAGTTTAATGTGATCAATCTGTGACATTTTCAGACCACATTCTCTCACTTACGGCAGCTAGCAGCAAGCAAAACAATCTACCGTTTATGTATAAACCTCATAAAAATGCTTGTTTTCCCTCCATTACATTTTCCCTGAGGTGGTTTGAAGTGTTTGTGCTGACTGTATTATCAGAGTTGGTGCTCCTAATGGTTCTTGGTTTGACAGTTGTCAGAGAAATGACACTGGAGGAAAGAGTCTGAAATCTTGTAACACTGCCAGAATTTCATTGTGATTTTGTGATAGACCAACACAAAGCATCACAGAATGGTGAAGTAGAAGGAAAATAATACATGGCATTAGAGTTTTTTTAAACTCTATAAATAATAGGTTATAGAG